>JAUMHI010000051.1:17073764-17085085 GCA_032359435.1 Enteromius unitaeniatus
ATATCGGCAGATATCATTCTAAACAACCGTCTGTAGATATCTGCAGACATCATTCTAAACAACCGTCTGTAGATATCTGCAGATATCATTCTAAACAATTGGCAGATGTTATTCTGGAAAATCGGCTACTGATAACAGTACTGGCAGATGCAGTTCATATATTTTTGTTACATTTTAGTAAAATATTGTAGTATTTATGTCAATTTTTCATGGCTCTGTGTGTGTGTGTGTGAGTGCAGGAGGACAGTGGAGCCGCGGCTCCTGCAGTGAGCGGCAGTACAGGTGGAGGTGGAGGAGGAGGAGGAGGAGGAGGAGGAGGAGGTGGCGGTGGAGGAGGACTGATGGGTGAAATGAGTGCAATTCTCGCTCGACGGTTAGTTTAACGCCACCACAATCATATGATGTTTGCTCTGCAGTAGAAGTATATACACATATACATAAATTTAGTCTAAAACCATTAGCTTAGAGAGGAAGTGGCTTCTAAAAGTCTCCTCCAGTCGCTCATGTGCCATTTAAAATCAATCTGAAACTGATGCTTCAGCACTGACGCTATATATGGATTCAGTGTGTGTGTGTGTGTGTGTGTGTGTGTGTGAATATGGCAGCTCTTCATCTTCATCTGTGTGTGTTACAGGAGAAAAGCTTCTGACGCTCCAGTGGCCAAGAAGGAAGAACCAAGCAGCGTGAGTTGTGTGTGTGTGTGATAAAGTGTGTGACGGTTCTGTGTGTGTGTGATAAAGTGTGTGACAGTTCTCTGCTTTCTTTGTGTGTGTGTGATAAAGTGTGTTATGGTTCTCTGCTTTCTCTCTGTTCTCAGGCTGATTCTGTGAACAGTGACTCCAGAGCTGCAGGTGAGAGTCAAATCACTTCATCATCTCACTGCACTTCCTGTTTGTGTTAATCATCGTGACCTCAAACGCTCTTTATGTTACTCCTTCAGACAAAGCAGACGTGGTGAAGAAGCCCTGGGAGAAACCGTCGTCTGTGTCTCGGTACAAACAAGATCTCTGATGTTATGTGATTCCGACAAGGGTGTTTGACTCTTACCTTTATATTATATCTTCATTTTAGTTATTTGGTTATGTGCTTTTATTATTTGTATTTGTAACTCAGTATTCTTTTTAATGCAATTCAAGTTCATTTATAAAGCGCTTTTTATGATGCAAATCACTGCAAAACAGCTTTACAAGAAAATTAAGTTTCTACAATACGTTTATATATTTTAGAAACTAAATATATTTAACTTAGTTAATCAGCCATATTTGTTTGTAATAGTCTCGGTTAATGATTTTTATAGTTTTATAGTCCTAGTTTTATTTAATGCTAGCTGGTTTTGAACAGGGTGAATTCAGCACCTAAGAGTCAGGACAAGAGCCCGGTGTCTCCAGCGACGGCGGCTCCGTTGAGCAGGTACAGTATGGCTTCTCTTCTCTGAGCTCTGTTGAGTGCCTGAAGATGGAGCTGAAGATCTGTGTGTTTGGCTTCTTCTCACAGGACGAGGCCCGGCAGCAGCACAGGAGACGCCACAGACATGGAGAAACTCAAACAGGTCAGCAACACACACACACACACAATTCCAAAACGCATTACAAGTAACACAATTAAGGTAATCAGATTACTTTTTTAAAGTAACTAGTAAAGCAAACAAGCAAGCCTTGCCCAGATTTACAAAGTAACACATTACTTTCCATAAATAATGACGTAATTAGTAACTTTTTTAGGGAGTAAAGCAACATTGTATTGCATTAGATGTAAAAGTAACTCTCCTGACACTGAACACACTTCTGTCTGAGCGCAGGACATCCTGGAGGAGATGCGTAAGGAGCTGCAGAAGGTGAAGGACGAGATCATCAGTGGTCAGTCGGGTTCCTCGCTCTTCTTCACAGAAATACACTGATGTGATCCTGCTCTGAGTCTTGTGTTTCTTCCACAGCTCTGCTGGAGGAGCTGCAGAAGATCAACGCGGCGTAGCTGCGCTTCAGGAAGATCTGCGCAGACGTCTGCACGGGTCCACCAACACAAGATGCTTCCCTCTCATGCTTCAAGATGCAAAAAAACTCACTCCTGCACCCAAAATACTCCTTTTCACCCATTTCATTATACACCCACTGCCTTTCACTTCTCTTTTTTTGTGAATATTAATGATGTCTTTGAATGTTTTCTGATCCGCTGCTATGTAGAGCGCTCATTCTGTCTCCTGCGTTTGTGTTTTAATCTCATCTGTTCTCATGTAGTGCTCTAACATGTACCTCCTGTGTCTAGAAACGGTGTGACTAGTTAGTTGTTTACCTCATCAATGATCAGAATACATAAAATTCTGTGGAACTGAAGGTTATTTATCAAGGTTATGTAAACCGTGTTTGACCAGCAGGGGTTTTCAAACTGGGTCCCCGGGTCAGTGAAAAACATTCACAGTGAAAAACAACATTTAGAGAAAAACAGCATGAAATCTGGTTAAATGAAAAATATAAATATCTTTATTTGTTAAAAATTTGATTGGAATAAAATTATTTCAAAAGAAATCAAGTATAGGGTGTTTAAAATAATCTATATAAAATTAAAAAATGTATTTGAAAATGTGATTTAAATAAATCTAATACTGCAGTATTATAGCGAGCAAAGAATAGTGTATTATTAAAAATAAACTAATTTGACTAAAACAAATGTGCTTAAAAGAAAACCACTTCAAAGTTGATTAAGATATTTCACTCAAGTAAGTTTTTCCCGATATAAATGTATTTTTATAGCGGTCTTTTAAATGATAAATTAGGGCCCCTTGCACCGGGATGATCGTATTTGAAAACCCTTATTGAGTTATTGAGTTATTGAGTTATTGATTCATGTGTGATATAAGATCCAGGTGTGAGTCTCAGGGATGCGCCATTGTTCTGAAGCTCTGAGGAACAACAGCTGTTTTCCAAACAATGTATTAATATTTGTGTTATTTGTAAGACATTAACAGAAAAGTACTGTAGTATTACAACGGCAGGGCCAGAGTGCTTTTAATGAGCTGTGAGTGTGTGTTTGTACGCCTGTCGTTGTTTCACAGCGAGAGATCCGCTATGCAGCGCTTGGAGAGCAAATAAAGCCGTCTGAAGGTCAGGCTGATCCCGGATCAGTGTCTCCGCGTCACTCTCTTTCCCGCCGCTGCGGCGAAGCGCGCCAAACTGATCCCAGATCCGCGGGGGGCGGTGACGTCACGCGGCGTGCTGCTGCTGGTGAACTCTGATCGCGACGCTCCGCGTCAGTCGTGCTACAGCGCGGTGAATCTTCGCTCGATCCGGACCAACGCGCGATAAATGACGCGACGCAGCCGCCGGTGAGCTCGTGTTTAACCACGATACGAGCGGAGCGATGCTGAACCCAGAGTCTGTGTGCTAAACTACTCTGCCCTGACAGCAAACAGGTAGTTAAAAAGGATAAATCGCTAAATGAACTCGCTTAACTAACGAGTTAACTGTAGGATCTGAGGTAAAGTGTGAATAACATCAGCGTGAAGCGAAAGCTCGGTTCAAGTCGGCTCGCTCGCCGAAGATCAAAGTTCATGTTGTGTTAGTTTGTTGAGGTAAGTTAGCTTAGCTTCAACTAGCAGCCTCACACGACTAACTAAACCTTCACCTGGAGATTTCAGCTCGTGGGGTGTCAGTTATTCGGGTTATATTCGCCGGTGTTTAACTGTAGCGTGGTAAAATCACGACAGTAACATGATCTTCTGTCAGGAGCGCGTGAATCTTCAGCCTAGAGAGTCCGAGAACCATCAGAAAACCACTCCGCTTAGTTCATTATTATTATTTTAACTATTGCTTTAAGCGAAATATGACGTTAAACAGAGATTCCTTATTCTGACAGTAATATTAAAGTGTAACTTGTGTTTTTTAATCATAAAGTCTTATATAGTTGTGTTTTATGATCGATAGAAAGCATAGATGTGAACCAAGACTTTTATTTTCAGATCAAAATAATTAAAATATTTTGTAAATGTATACAATTATGTTTCTAAAAGTCGGATCCGTCCAAAGCAGACTGTTAAAGAGTTAAATATTCTTTATATATTTTAATTCCAGTGTGTTTTCAGACTCATGCTGAAGAGAGGTTAAATATGACACTCATATAAACTAATTCATTTCCTACATTTTACCGCTTACAAGACATTTGTTTATCATTAAAAAGTTTTATTTAAAAAATCTAATCTGTCCTAATCAGAGACACTAATATAAACTAAGATTATCATTTTTGTAATATTTTATAAACACGTTTTTAAATGCATATATATTTATTATTATTATTATTATTTTTAATGTTAAAATAAAAGTTTAGTTTGGTCCAAAGCAAAGATTTTTGAAAGCAGGGTTTTAGTTTCAAAATCTTTAAATGTTTTATTGGAAATGCAGCCCGTTACCAGGTTAAAGTGTCAATCACTCTGAAGCCCCGCCCATCATGACAGAGATCAGCGTGGTGAAGGAAGGATGGCTCTATAAACGAGGTACGGCAGATTCCTGCGCTGGCTGCTGCGGTGCGAGACTTCCTGTTCTGATGTGTGTGTGTGTGTGTGTGTGACACTCAGGTGAGTACATAAAGACTTGGAGGCCGCGATACTTCGTCCTGAAGAGTGATGGGTCCTTCATGGGGTACAAGGAGAAGCCGGAGCTGATGGATCAGAGCTCAGCTCCTCTCAATAACTTCTCTGTGGAAGGTGAGTTCTGCTCAGGAGGCTGAAGTGGTGATGTATGCTGTGTGTGTAAACGGGTCATGTGTTCTCAGAGTGTCAGCTGATGAAGACCGAGCGTCCACGGCCCAACACCTTCATGATCCGCTGCCTGCAGTGGACGAGCGTCATCGAGAGGACCTTCCATGTGGAGAGCAGCGAGGAGAGGTCAACCCCTATAGCAGCTTTCATTCTTTCAATTCCACGAAGAATGCTTTTTGTTGTTTTCTTTTTGCAAACTCACAATAGAACAAAATGTACATTCAGAAGTTTAGGATTAGTAACGTTTTCAGTGTTTGTTTTTTTAAATACGTTTCTTATGCTCATCAGGGCTGCATTTATTTGATTTAAAACAAAAAAAAACATTTATTTTATTATTTTTTTCAATTTGATTTTCTTTTGTAATTACATTAAAATAAGATTTATTCATGGGGAGTTATGATTTTCAGCACCATTACTTTGGTCAGATATTATTCTAATATTCTGGTTTATAATCCAGATCAATCAGTCAATTATATAAAATAATTATAAATGTAATACTTTTATTCAGCAAGGATGTGTAAAATGAGTAAAAAGTGATAGCAAAGACTTTTGTTAGAAAAGATTTCTATTTTGAATAAATGCTGTTCTGTTTATTCATCGAGGAATCAAAGAAAAAAACTTTCACAAAATATGAAGCAGCACAGCAGTTAAAACACAGATCAGAAATCAGTGTATTATTCTGATTTCTGAAGGATCATGGGACACTGAAGGCTGGAGTCATGATGCTGAAAATACAGAAATAAATGATATTTTAAAGCACGATAAAATAAGACACTAATCTTATAAATTGCTATAATATTTGAAAATATTACAGTTTGTTTGTATTTTGGATCAAATAAATGTAGCCTTGATGAGCAGATGATAAATGAATTAATAAATCTTCCTGATTCCAAACATTTGAACCATAAGTGTATGTGCTTGTTATATATATATACTCTGCTGTGTGTTCTTGCTCGTGGTGAATCTCTGCCTGTGTCTGTGTGTAGGGACGAATGGATGCGAGCGATCCAGGCCGTGGCCAATGGGCTGCAGGCACGGGAAACAGACGAGCCAATGGAGATCAAGTTCAGCTCCCCCGGTGACTTCAGCGCTCTGGAGGACATGGAGGTGTCTCTGTCCAAGTCCAGCTCCAGAGTGGTGCGTCAGATTACAAATCACAAATCAGGCAGCGGTTAGCTCTGATGATGATGATGATGATGATGATGGTGGTGCTTTATGCTCTCAGACGATGAATGACTTTGATTACCTGAAGCTGCTGGGTAAAGGCACGTTTGGGAAGGTGATTCTGGTGCGAGAGAAAGCCTCGGGGATGTACTACGCCATGAAGATCCTGCGGAAGGAAGTCATCATCGCTAAGGTGACAGAAATGAGATTGGAATGTTTGTAACACTTTAAAAAGAGGACCAGTTCTCTCAGTTTATTAGTACTTACAAAGAACATTCTGCATGAGCATATTCTACATCCTTCAACTTAACTACCTTACCAATACTTAATAAACAGCAAATTAGTAGCTTACTGAAGGCAAAATAAAGTGTGAGCAAATGTTATATGTTGGTACACACAGCTGAGGTCAAAGTTTACACACACCCCTCTCTTACTTTGGGAAAATAATTAACATTTTGCAGATTCTGAAAGGGGGTGTAAACTTTTGGCCTCGGCTGCATAATCAGACCTGATCTTTAGAACATCTGTGTGTGTGTGTTTAGGATGAAGTGGCACATACAGTCACAGAGAGTCGAGTACTGCAGAACACCAGACACCCGTTCCTGACGGTCAGTGTGTATGTGTGTGTGTGTGTGTGTGTGTGTGTGTGTGAGTGTGTGTTCATGGCACTGGTGTGAATGTCTCTGTGTGTCTGACTGCTCTCTGTTGTGTTCCAGACTCTTAAATACGCCTTCCAGACGCCTGACCGGCTGTGTTTTGTGATGGAGTATGCTAATGGAGGAGAGGTATGTGTGTGTGTGTGTGTGTGTGTGTTTCAGCCTCTGTCTCTCTCCTGTGCTCTTGACGTGTCTCTCGCCCGCAGCTCTTCTTCCATCTGTCTCGTGAGCGTGTCTTCTCAGAGGACAGAGCACGCTTCTACAGCGCTGAGATCGTCTCTGCTCTCGACTATCTGCACTCTCAGAACGTCGTCTACAGGGACCTGAAGGTCCGCCGCTCACTTCATTTTATTTAGTATTTTTCATCACGGTATAGATTTCTTGATGTTAATAATGTTGCTACGCATTACATAGTTTCTCACATATTATCATTGCAACACATGAATGCCGTAATTCCAGATCATCTTTGTTTCTGCACCAGGACTGTCGGTGATTAAAAGGTTTTTCAACAAAAAAATAATTAGACTAACACAAGAACAGAAACCCTGAAGAGACTTGCATCTATACAACCGATTCATTCACTCAACTCATTAATTTAGAAATGAATCAATGATTGAGAAAAACATGGATTGATTTAGTAGTAAATCTCTGCTGTTGATCAGAGACATTGATTAACTCAATATTGAACTATTGTATAAAATCACATCGTGAAACCACTTCTCCAGCAGCGAAGCAGTTCTTCAGAAGACAGTGGTGTAATGATGATGATGATCATGTTCTGTTCCCTCAGCTGGAGAACCTCATGCTGGATAAAGATGGACATATTAAGATCACAGACTTCGGTCTCTGTAAGGAGGGAATCACAGATGAGGCCACCATGAGAACGTTCTGTGGAACCCCAGAATACCTTGCTCCTGAGGTACTGTAAATACTTGTTAATAACTCATTAATTAGTACACGTGCTCTTCAGTAATTTCCTAATAAATCCTCATAGGTTCCAGGTTTTAAGGACCAAATCTGATTGTACATATATTTTCAGTAATATGTGTCATCTTGAGACGTCTGCTGTGTGTGTTCAGGTGCTTGAGGACAATGATTACGGTCGAGCGGTGGACTGGTGGGGTCTGGGAGTGGTCATGTACGAGATGATGTGTGGACGCTTGCCCTTCTACAACCAGGACCACGAGCGGCTCTTCGAGCTCATCGTGATGGAGGAGATCCGCTTCCCCAAGAACCTCTCGCCCGAAGCCAAAGCCCTGCTGACCGGCCTGCTGAGGAAAGACCCCAAGCAGAGGTCAGATCTCACCATATGTGTACAAGTCACGTCGCCTTTATTTATATAGAGCTTTCAGCAATAGATCAAATTTTCAGCCAAAGGCAGAGTTCAGAGACGTCATTGTCTAGCTCAGTTCAGTTTCAATGGAATCAAATGGCCAAAAGGATTAGAACGCTCCTCGTGACATTGTGAATGCCTCTGATTGGCTGCAGGCTGGGAGGCGGACCTGATGATGCCAGAGAAGTGATGGGGCACAAGTTCTTCTCGTGTGTTCACTGGGAGGACGTGCTGCAGAAGAAGGTGCTTCTCATCGAGAGGTTCGTTGGACGGGTTTGGATGCAGATGCTGACGTCTGGTTTTGTTGTTTCTGCAGCTGGTGCCTCTCTTTAAACCTCAGGTGACATCAGAGACGGACACGCGCTACTTTGACGATGAGTTCACGGCACAGAGCATCACCGTTACTCCACCAGACAAGCGTGAGTACAAAGACTAGTTAGTGTAGTAAAAAAACCTCTACCCCAAACAAACATTTTACAAAAAAATTCACATTTTGAGAACTCAAACTAACGCAAAAAAAAACATTTTACGAACAAACGTTTTGCAAACACATTTGTTTTTATGGAATGAATAGGATTTGCTGAAGAAAGCTATCAAATGTTTTCTGAATTAATGCAAATTAATACACAAACGAGCTTAAATGTTTTACAAATAAACAAATATGATTTACATACAAAAGCCTTTTTTTTTTTTTCTTTTTTTTTCAGACGAACAAATCTGTTTCGCGAATTAACGCAAATATTTTGCAAAAAAAATTGTTTCGTAAATTAACGCAATGGAACAAACATCTTATGAACAAATGCACATTTTGCGAACTCAATTTCTTTACAAACGCAGATGTTCTATGAAGAAGCATATTTTGCAAATGCAAAAGGAATGAATATGAATTACGGACAAACTGAGTGAGTTTTTGTGAAAAGTTGCTGGTGCATTGCATTCAAACTCAAACGTTCTCTGGGAAGCGCAATTTATATTACATTTATTTTAATGCAATAGTTTTGCAAGTGGACACGAAATCATTGAAATCCATGTCTTTTTCCATCATAATGTTTCCATAGGAGCTCTGTAATTTCTTTTACATGTCGACTTTTATACCTCAATTTAAAAACAAACAAACATGTTATTTGATGAATTATCACTGTGCTCTTCTTAAAGTGATAATTCACCCAGAAATGGAAATGTGATGTTTAGCTCATATAACGACAGTCGATGAATATGTTCCAAAGCTCTGAGAGTCAAGAAAATCACACCTGGATGAAACCCTACAGCTCATGAAGATGTTAAGACACCAAACCAATCACTGGTTACACCACAATCTCTCCTGAGCTCATTAAAAACACCCCGGTGCCTGACGCTGGCACATTTTCATTTTTGGGTGAACTATCCCTTTGAGAGCTGTAGTGCGCTTTGATAAGTAAGCCCCGCCTCCCTCTTCTGTTTGTGATTAATGTGTGTGTGTGTTTCAGTGAGCCGCCGGGACGTGGAGGAGTCTGGGCCGGTCGCTCACTTCCCTCAGTTCTCTTACTCAGCCAGCGTACGAGAGTGACCGACTCCGTCCCACAATGCATCACGATGGTGTGTTTCAGTGCACAGATGGATCTCCTCACTCAATGAATGTATTGATTACCGGTGCTCAGAATGTAAAGCCAAACGCGCTGCTGTCGTTACCATCTCATAATCATACGTCTGGATGTAGAACAGCACGTGTTTCTCTCACGAGGTCACACACAAACACTAAGTGTCATGATTAAACATTAAAGACTTTCCTCCTGTCCCTCAGCCCGAGCGCTGGCTGCCAGTGTGTGTCCTTTCACATCTGCTTCCCTCTAGAACCAGAGCAGATCCGCACTGCAGTGTCTGATCATAATACAAGCTCAAGTCACCTGATAGACACACAACAAATATAAAGGTGCTGGATCACATTTAATTTGCACATTTCTAAGATCTCAGAATGATTTGACTTTGCTGTTGAACACATTTCACACACGTTCTCCTCGTCTCTTCTGATTGAGAGTTCAGCGTTCAGTTCTCTCCAGTAAAAGCTCTTTTAGTGTAACCGTACTCAGATCTGGACTGATTCTGATCAAGTAAGAGTCCACTTTGGTCGTATCTCCAGATGAACTCTTTCTGGACTGAAGCAGCTCATCAATCGTTTTCTAGAAGAATCTGCTCATCAGGATCCTTTGAGGAGCTTCACCTTCACTGATCTTCACAACACCTCACATCTTCTGAGGAGCCTTTAGTTCTTCTCAGCATTGCATTACATGTTTGATCATCTCAATCTCGTTGTACTGACAGAGGTAGAGTAACAGCTGATATTTAGATGATTTAATGTCAGTGTCTGTTATAAAGATCTCACTGAATGATTTCAGCCTGAATGGGTTTTCCTCCATATTCTCTCTAGATCAGTCTGGAAGAGCTTTACAATCCAGATAGATGTTACAGACTATATATATATATATATATATATAAAGAGCTGAATTATTAACAGTTGCGAACTTTTAATAATCGTGCCTCATTATTAGATGACATCAGCTCGCTTTACATGAAACAGTTTTGTATTTCCGCTCACGTGACGTCTGTCAAGAACGAGGTTCGAGGAGTCGTCACGTGATGAAAACAGGAAGTAGCGCTGGTCAGGGTGCTTGATGGTCAGCGATCTCTATGAGAAGACGCAGCTGCTGTCTGATCGCTGTCAGCATGACATTCCTCCTCTTCCTCCTCTTCATCATCTTCACCTGCGGCTCCTTCAGCTCTCACGTGAGTCTGATCGATCGGCGGCTCACCTCATTATGTTATTATAATGTTATTTTAAACAGCACCATAGTACTAGCATGGGATTATGGTAAATCCAGGCTGGTACTTTTCGTTAGTAGACCGAAAAAAATATAAATATACCGTAAGAACGTGTCGGTGTATGGTGATTATTGATTGAGTAAATGAAGATGTGATGGTGATGATGTTCTCAGGCCAGTGTGGCGTCCAGATCTCGGACTGAGTTCAGGGTTTCCGGTCGAGCTCTGTATAAGCTGGACATCTCCTGGCCCAGGAACCCCGAGCACTTCCGCGGACAGGTGTTTGGTGTAGCTGTCAATCATCTGAGCGGCCTGGTGTATGTGGCTCAGGTCAGTTCTCTCACAGCTGACCCTTACGACACACAGAGGTCGAAACTAGCTCAGAGTCAGAATCCAGAGATGTCTTCTGAAAGCTGACTGTGAGGCAGAATTGCAGCAAAATCACAGTTGGGTCAGAACACAGAATTGCAATGTAAGGTTGAAATAAAAAAAGAAGCAGAATTGCAGGCTGTAGCAGCCAGGGTTGCAACAAACTCACAATTTGAGAAAAATGTTGGAATCGTGAGAAAAGTCACAATTATAAGATGTTCATTCATAAGCTGCTAAATAAAACACAGCTAGAATTG
>JAUMHI010000051.1:17085185-17106508 GCA_032359435.1 Enteromius unitaeniatus
AGACTTGTAAGATAAGATGCACAGAGGGGAAAGAAGACAAAATTATGACATAAAAAAATATATAATAAAGAATAGTGAGGATAAAAATATATTTCTGTCAGAAATGGGCTTCTGTAAGTCTGAGAGCATCAGTGGTCTCGCTTCATCCTCTGTGTGTGTGTGTGTGTGTGTGTGTGTGCTCCTGACAGAGAGGGGAGAACATCCCTAAGGTGCTGGTGTTCAGTACAGATGGAGACTTCCTGCAGGCCTGGAACACCAGCAGCCTGGAAATGCCTCATGGGATATTCCTGGCCAACGCATCTTCTGATCCCACGCTGTGGATCACTGATGTAGGGAACGGTAGGTGTCCTTCGCTCAGCTCTGTGTGTGTGTGTGGTGTATAAGTAACACTTGTGTGTGTGTGTGTGTGTTTCAGGCTCGTTCGGACACACAGTGAAGCAGTACTCTCCTTCAGGGAAGCTGCTGAAGGTTCTGGGGTCTCCAGGTAAAGCCGGATCTTCTCTCAGTCCGCTCCAGTTCGATCAGCCGGCGGAAGTGTTCGTCCACAGCTCTGGAGAAATCTACATTGTGGACGGAGACGGCGGCATGAACAACCGACTCATCAAACTCTCCAGAGGTGTGCTTTTACGGGGATTTTAGCATCCCTGACTCTGTATCTCATCAATCTTTTCTGCTTCACTGTGTGTGCATTTCAGTATTATTATATTTTCAGTTCATACTTTCTTTTTTACTATCATTTTAGTAAATGTTGTTTTGGTTATGTTTGTTAGTTTATATAATTTTTATTCACATGAAGTGTACATTTCTTACACTTTAATGATACAAAGCGCTTTACATAAAATAATCATTGTAATGATAATGTAAAAAAATATATTTCAGTTTAATATATACCTTTCTGTATAAAATGTTATATATATTGTTAATGAATGATGTATAATATGCACAAAACAATGAAAAAGCAAGTAATTGTATTAGTGGCTCTTCCAGTTGTATAATCTAGAGTGTTAATCCAGAAGGAGGGGTTGTTTTGTGTCAGATCTGCAGGTGCTGTGGATGCACGGAGAGAAAGGACAGGGACTCGCTCAGTTCTACATCCCTCACAGCGTAGCAGTCGACAGCTTCCAGAGGGTCTGTGTCAGCGCTTAGATCATCTCCGATCAGGAGTGTGTTTCTACATCAATGGATGTGAATGGGTGCCGTCAGAATGAGAGTGCTATAAACATCCGAATAATCCACAGTCCATCACTGAGCATCTGGAGGACACAAAGATCGAACTAATCCAGCATTAAGATGATTTTAACTCAAATACGAGTCTGTAAATACTCTGAAGAAGTGTTCTGGTCTGAATCAGGAGAGAAATCTCTTTGTGGATCATTGTGATGTTTTCATCAGCTGTTTGGACTCTCGTTCTGATGGCACCCATTCATGCAGAGACACATTTCTGCAGATCTGTTCTGTCTTCCTAAGTGTTCTGTGTGTTCAGGTGTGGGTTGCAGACAGAGGGAACAAGCGTATCCAGGTGTTTAACTCGGTGACCGGTGATTGGCTGGGCTCCTGGGGCAGCTGTTTTAAAGAGGATGCTCCGTACTCCGTCAGGTGTGTTAAACCCTGCCCCCCTCACTCTCTCTCTCTCTCTCTCTCTCCAGGTGTTTGAGCTGTAATAATGTGTGTTTGTGACCCGCAGACTCACACCGGACCAGAAGTACCTGGTGGTGGCTCAGTTAAACACCAATCAGGTGACTCTGCTGGAGGCTCCGCCCGTGGGCATCATCGGTCAGTGTCAGGTGGCCAGCAACATCCAGCTGGCCGAGGACGTCAAGCCTCACCTGGTGGACCTGGACCTGAAGAGCGCAGCGCTGTATGTGGCAGAGATCGGAGCCAATCAGGCGCAGAAGTTCATTCCTGTGACGGCCGCCGGTGTTTAGAGGATCACCGAGAAATCAAATATCAGCCCTGATTATAACACTTTAACAGCTCGGACCTGTTTGACTTGAGGATGAAAATGAAATATATGATACAAAATATCTTCATGGAACATGATCTTTAATTAATTTCCTAATGATTTTAGTCATAAAAGAGAAGTGTATCATTTTGACCCATACAGTGGGTTGTTTATTGCTTTTGATCGTCAGGGTCAGAAATATTCAGTTTACAATCACAGCACGGTCAAGGAAATATAATGTGGTTTTCAGATGATTATCATGAAGGAATAAAGGGACCGATATGGTTGTGTGGATGATTTTGTATTTTTCCACTGGTGTTTGTTGATGTGGGTATAGTATGGGTGTTTAATCTTTTTTCAGGATGTGAATTATATAACTTAATCTTTGTATATAAGGCTTTTATCATCTTGACTTGTAAACACACGAGCTGAAAGTGATATTTTACAGCTTTGGACGTGTGGAGAGTTTGTGTTGTGCCATGATCTTAATCTAAACTGACTGAGTGATGGTTGTCGGTTAGTTTAGTTAGTGGTTTAGTTTAGCATCACCTGTTGGAGATGTGATTGTGATGATCATGTTATTGAAATATTATTCCTGAAGAAGAGGAACTCGGGGAACTGAGATGGGTTTTAATTTGTGTTGATAAAGGAATCATCTTTGAATCAAGCTGTCTCGATGTGTATTTAATGTAAATAAAGACATGTTTTTGTGGTCAATCAGTTTTAATCAGATCCTCCTTCCTCCTGATGCGAGACAGTGCTAGACCTCATGTGTCTGAGTGTGTCAGCAGTTCCTGCGAGACGAAGGCACTGATGCTGTGGACCGGCCGCCCGTTCCTCAGACCTGAATCCTGTCTCGCTCCGTCCACCAACACCACGTTGCTCCACAGGCTGTCCAGGAGCTGGTGGATGCTTTAGTCCAGGTCTGGGTGGAGATCCCTCAGGAGACCATCGTCCACCTCATCAGGAGATGTCCAGGTGTTGTAGGGAGGTCATGCAGACGCGTGGAGGTCACACACACTACTGAGCCTCGTTCTGACTTGTTTTAAGGACATCACATCAAAGTTAGATCAGCCTGTAGTGTGTGTTTGTCCACAATTTTGAGTGTGGCTCCAAATCCAGACCTCCATGGGTTAATAAATTAGATTTCCATTGATAATTGTGGGTTTTGTGGTTGTCAGCACATTCAACTATGTAATTATTTAATAAGAATATTTCATTCATTTGGATCTAGGATTTGTTATTTTTGAGCAGTGTACAACTTACAGCTCCATAACCTTTTTTTTTTACAAGATAAAAGATGAAATCTCTGTAATTCATCCATTAGATCATGGAAACCTCTTTTATTGTACCTCCTCATGATCAAACTGCAAACAAATGCTTTAATACGTGGTTTAATGTGTTTTATTAGCACAACAAAAATGCAGTCATGTTGCCAAAGACTTCTATATAAAAGGGGGAAATACTAAAACGTAAAAAACAACTATACAGCACACATTCAGCATTAAATGAGACGAAGTGTGTAATAAACTGCACGCAGCGCACAATAGAAGAATAACAACACCGACTGGGGCTTCTTCAGAGAGCTGCCCCACACGCTGCCTGATCGGATTCAGATTCGTCCAAATGATTATTTTCTCCAGACTAACATTATTTTTATTCGCGTTTTAACGTATTAACAGCCACGAACCCGTATAATCCTTCTCGAGGTCTGCAGTTGTGGTGTTGTCTTGTGTTGTTTCCGGCTTTTCCCGCGGGCAGCTGCGAGTGTTCAGGGCTCGGGTAAACATGGCGGAGCTGCAGGACTGGCCAGAGCTGAAGGTAAGTGCAGAATTAAACACGAAGCCGCCGCTATTAGTGCCTCAGCGGTGTGTGTGCTGGTGCTCAGCGGTGCTTCTCTCTCTCACACTCGGTTCTGCGGGAGTGCAGCGGCTCGGGGGTTGGTTTGTGTGCTTGATCGGTGGACTCCAGGCGGCTAAAGGCTAAAGCTAATCTTCTGCACACAACACACTGACGATAAAAGCAGGGGACGGGACAGCAGGGGCTATTAAACACCCGTTTCCCGATAAACATGTCTGTTATTCTGCTGAAATACTCCGGTCAAACGAGCGCTTATCGGGTTATAGGGAGTCGACTCCGTCATATAGAGTCAGATCAAAACAAACGCTGATTTCTTCAAACGAGCTTACCCAATAACTCAGTTTACTCCATTTAGACTGATTTAAGTCAGATTGAGGTAAACTTGTTTTATCAAACAGACCTGTGATCGGATTTAGCTCTGATTAAACATCAGGAATCTTTAGACTGGAAGAAGCGAACGAATCGTTCTATTTAACCGGATCTTCGTTTACTGAATCGTTTGAAACGATTCGCGTCTCCAGTAAGCACTAATCCACAAATTACTAATTAAATTCGGTTTTTTCTTTTTAACGTGCCCGACACTCCCTCTGATCCGAAATAAACCAATAATGCGTGACTAGTGCAGCGTAAAGAACTGCTGATCCGGATCTTTGAAACGAACTGTCCGAAAGAACCGGATCCGGACTTCCCATCACTAACTGGTAGATGTCGATCAAAACACCTGGATCGAACTCATGTTTTAGAAATCTTTTTGCATGAGGCTTTCATAATTGGTTGGAGGAGGCATGTCCATTTTTATTAATTTCAGATGTGTGTTCATGTTCTGAACCGTTCAAATTCCCTCGAGTTTATCTTAAATGTCTTTCCTCTGAAGGACTTCTTGAAGATCATTGGCTCCTAGAGATCCAGAGAGAGTTTGCAGCATCAGTCGTGTCTGTCAGAGGTGAGTGTGTTCAAAGGAAAATTTAAAACATGCTCACCCTTATATCATCAGATGTGGAGGAACGTCTCAGCAATGGAAGTGAATGGGTGCCGTCAGAATGAGAGCATGATTAAAACATCAGAATAATCCACAGCACTCCAGTCCAGGAGAAGACTAAAGCTGTAAAGTTTAGGGCTGTTTTGAACTGATTTGGTTTGTAAACGCAGCTTGATTCAGACCAGAACACTTTTTCACTGGAGGAAGAGTTATTATAGACTCTCATTTGAGTTAAAATCAACTTAATGCTGGATTAGTTGTAAAGCTCAGCAGCAGACGGCGGTTCAGTCTCCTAAAGGCCTGCAGACTTGTGTCTTCTCCAGATGTTCACTGATGGGGATTATTCTGATGTTTCTATCAGACTCTCATTCTGACGGCACCCATTCACTGAGACACTGATGCAGAGACACATTTCTCCAGATCTGATGAAGACACACACTCATCTACATCTGTGATTATCTGAGGATGGGAGTGTTTTTCCTGTAATGTGCTGTGTGTGTGTGTGTGTGTAGTTGATGATTCAGCAGGAGAAGCCGTTGGCGGGCATCATGCCGGTGGTTTGGCCCACGCTGCTCGACCTCAGCAGAGATGAGTGTAAGAGAATCCTGCGCAAACTGGGTGAGTCTCGCTGAAGTGTGTAAGCAGTGTGTGTGTGTGTGTCGATGATGAGCTCACGAGTGTGTGTGTGTGTTCAGAGCTGGAGGCGTATGCCGGTGTGATCAGTGCTCTACGAGCTCAAGGAGATCTCACCAAAGACAAGAAGGAGCTGCTGGGAGAACTCACTCGAGTGCTGAGGTGACACAACTTTCATTTCTTCATAACTACAGTCTCTCTGATAGCTCTGTGCTTTAGTCACATTGAGCAGCTGAACTTAGTTTAATATAAACTTGCAATTGAGTTGAAATAATAGATTCTCACAAAAAAAGAAAGAAACGTGCGATTCTGAGAAATAATAAAAACTGCAAGATATAAAGTAGCTATTGTGAGGGAAAAAGATGCTTATATATTGTTTATTCAGTGGCAGAAATGGGCTTGTGTGAGATTAATACTGATCACTGGATAGTTATATTCATCAGAGATTAATATAAAACAATTAACTATTTTTAATAATAAATCAGAATATATAATTATTTTTGATGGACCATGTGACACAAAAAATTGAGCTTTAATCACAGGAATAAATGAAAATGTGAAATATATTCAAATTGAAAAGAGTTATTTTAAATGGTAACAATATTTCACAATATTACTGCCTTCAAATCAAATACATGCAGGCAATATTCTGCATGTCAGAAATAAATATGATGTCGTATAGTGTCATCATAAAGATCCGATCAGGTTTGATCTTCTGCGTTTTCACGTCCGTAGCCATCATTTTAACAGGAAAGGATGCAGGAGCGGTACTGTTCAGAAGTGTTTGACAGTGATGTGAAGTGTGTGTGGTTTGTTCTGTCAGTATCTCGACAGAGCGGCATCGGGCCGAGGTGCGCAGAGCCGTGAATGATGAGCGTCTGACCACCATCGCGTATCAGTGAGTGTCTTCTGTTAGTCAGGTGTGAGCGCTCTAGAGCTGACGCTGGACTAATGCTGGTGTGTTCTGCAGCATGTCGGGGCCCAACAGCTCCTCAGAGTGGTCCATCGAGGGCCGCCGGCTGGTTCCTCTCATGCCCAGACTGGTTCCTCAGACGGCCTTCACTGTGATGGCCAACGCGATGGCCAACGCCACGGCACACCAGAACTCCTCGCTGCTGCTGCCCGCCGAGACCGCCAACAAAGAAGGTACAAGTCATTACTGGAATGCATTGTAGTGCTGAGTTACTCACTGTTCATTAGTTTTTGTGTAAAGTGGGCAGGGCTTGATTTGAAATATTTTGAGAATGGAGAAATGATTCGGCTGAGATCTTCTGAAGGCCTGCGATTCTTTCTGGAGTAGGTTCTGAGTTTAGTTCTGAACAGCAGGTGGCGCTGCGTGCTTCAGAAACAGCTGTACTCTGAGCGTTAAACACACTGAACCTAAAATAATCCTTCGTAAGCTTGGAGAAGGTTAGAGTGAATCACAAGAGTGTTCAGAGTGAGTCAGTCTTCAGCTCAGTGTTTGAGTGTGTGAGAAGAACTGAACTCTGCACCGAGAGAATCAGCACACGCTCAGAAGATCTCAGAATCAGTCCTGCATGTGTTTATCATCACAGCCTCAGAAATGATTCATGGGCTCACTCTGAGTGTGTGTGTGTTTTGCAGTGGTGGTGTGTTACTCGTACACCAGCACCACCTCTACTCCACCCAGCGCGTCAGCTCCGAGCAGCAGCAGCACAGCAGCCGTCAAATCCCCTCGACCCGCCAGCCCTGCCTCTAATGTGGTGGTGCTGCCCAGCGGGAGTACGGTCTACGTCAAGAGTACGTCTTTCACACACACACACACACTTGTCACTTGTCTCCACGGAGTGGACAAACAATGCACTCGACACAAATATTTTTTAAAGTGCCGGATACTTCAAAAAATGACTTGTTCTATTTTGATTACTTCAGTGTTTTATATCTGAACTATAAACCTTGATCCCAGTGTTTCTGTGTTACAGTGAAGACCTGTAAAGACTGTTTACAAGCTAACTATCTGCTTGTTATGTCCGTCAGGCGTGAGCTGCTCTGATGAGGACGAGAAACCTCGTAAGAGGCGGAGAACCAACTCCTCTAGCTCCTCCCCCGTGCTGCTGAAGGAGGTGCCTAAAGTGGTCACGCCCATTTCCAAAACCATAACGGTTCCGGTGAGCGGCAGCCCTAAGATGAGCAACCTGATGCAGAGCATCGCCAACTCTCTGCCTCCGCACATGTCCCCGGTGAAGATCACCTTCACCAAACCCTCCACCCAGACCACCAACAGCACCACACAGAAGGTCACTGCTCATAGTACTGCATATCATGTCACCGAATGTATATTTTGAATAAACGCTGTTCTTAACTTTTGTATTTATCAAATAAGAAGTCCTGAATAATACTAAACAGCACAACTGTTTTCAACATAGCATGTTAGAGTGATTTCTGAAGGATCCAGACTGGACTTTAACACACATTCACACAGAACTATAATATTTACAATGTTTTACTGTATTTTCTTAAACAAAAGCAGCAGTGGTGACACTTAATGACAGTAAAACCCAGCCACGAATGCTGGACTGTTCGTTCAGAGCATGAAGAATCACTGAATCATCATATGTTTGAATGATTCTGAGTGCACTCTGTGCTGCAGGTGATAATCGTGACGACGTCTCCCAGCTCCAACTTTGTGCCGAACATCTTGTCGAAGTCACACAACTACGCTGCTGTGTCTAAGCTGGTGTCCAGCGCCGCGCTCACCGCCTCCAGCCACAAACAGACCATGGTGATCTCAGCCGGCTCCGCCGCGGCCCCGGGGCCCAGTCCTGTTGCCGTGACGACCATGGTGTCCTCCACACCTTCAGTGGTGATGTCCACCATCGCGCAGGGTGAGTGAGTGTTTGTGTGTGTGCACTGGGACACATGAAATGAATTGATTGACAGAGTATGGTATTACAGAGAGGTACTACAGTTTGGTGGTGGTTTATGAGGACACTGCCAATGTCTCCGATTCAAAAGAGCGGAGTGTAATCAGATCAACAGTGAAAGCTAACACTACGTTTTCTAAGAATATCTGCCAAGGCTAACATGTAAAACCTGAAAATTAAGGGTCCTAATACTGACCCTTGAGGTGTACCCCGTACTGCACTTGTGTGTTAATGTGTGTGTGTGTGTGTGTGTGTTCAGGCGGCTCGTCCGCAGCGGTGAAGGTAGCCTCCACTCGTCTGCCGTCTCCCAAGGCTCTGGTCAGCTCTCCGTCTCAGATCCTGCAGATTCCTAAAGCTCAGCAGCAGACGGCGGTTCAGTCTCCTAAAGGCCTGCAGGCCTCGTCTCCTCAAAGCACCGCCGGAGCTAAACCCACCATTCAGATCAAACAGGAGTCCGGTGAGCACGAGACGGGCTGCACCACTGATCCTTATTATTATACCCATTATTACTTCTAATTCTAATTAATAATTAATAAAAACAGTTATTCTAGGCCTATTGATTTATATCAAAACTTGGGGCCTAATTGTGACCAAACTTTTTTTTTATCTTTATCAGAAAAATCACTGTGTCATTGGTTGTGTGTGTGTGTGTGTGTGTGCAGGAGTCAAGATCATCACACAGCAGATGCAGCCCAGTAAGATCTTACCCAAACCATCCAGTGCAGCGTTGCCCAGCAGTAGCTCCGCCCCCATCATGGTGGTCAGCAGCAACGGAGCCATCATGACCACCAAACTGGTGTCTAATGCCACAGGTACACACACACACACATATGTATGATTTTAATGTTGTTTGTGTGTAATTTGAAATTCCATACAGTTGTTTATTATGCAGTAATATTAATATATGTTAACATTCAAAACTGCTTTTTTTCACATTGTGTCATTAATGAGCTATGATCAGATACAGCATGGTTTCAGCCAACAAATGTGAAGCTGTGACTCTTTTATAAAATAGCTGTTCTTTTGTGGTCCAGTCACGAGGGGTTTCATTCAGTGAGCGTCTCTGATGTCCGTGTTAATGAGTGTGTGTGTGTGTGTGTGTGTGTGTGTTTCAGGCTCTCAGGCGACGTACACCCGGCCGTCTGTCAGTCCTGCCATCAGTGCTCGAGTGGCCACGTCTCCCGCCGGAGCTACGTACGTCAAGACCACGAGCGGCAGCATCATCACCGTCGTGCCCAAGTCTCTGGCCACGCTCGGAGGCAAGATCCTGACCACCAACATGGTGTCTGGTAAGAGCATCACAGTCAGAGATCACCACTAAACCAGCAGCTCTATCAAACTGAGATCTACGCATAAAACAGATGGAGCTCACTGCACTGCGTCAAAGAACTGTATCTCAGACAAATATTATCCCATCCAGGTTATTTATCAGCTTTCAGATGATGCATAAAACTCAGTTTCACAAAATAGACCCTTATGACTGGTATTGTGCTCCAGTTGAGTATATCAGCTGTCTTGACAGGAACCACCACCAAGATCACCACCATCCCCATGACCTCTAAACCCAACGTCATCGTGGTGCAGAAGACCACGGGCAAAGGGACGACCATCCAGGGTCTGCCGGGGAAGAACGTGGTGACCACGCTGCTGAACGCCGGGGTGAGCGATACTGACAGAGAAAAACATCTCCGTATCGTCTGGGAGTTTATAGATTAGTGATAATTAGGCAATATTTAGCTGAATGTGTTATTGTGCTGGTGACTGCTAGATATTCATCATGTCCTGGTCAAAGTTCACAATGACAGAAGTTCATAGATTTTTACATTTTATCAGCATTTTTAGGTCAAATTCTTACATTTAATCAATCAATCAGAATAATAAGACATTTGGGCTGATACACAGCAGAAACCAGAAGCTGAAGAGGAGTTTAGATGCGTTCACTCACTGTTTAACACAGGAAATGAATGCTTCACCTGCAGTCACACATGCATAAATCATGCCTTGATATATTAAACATAAAAGACTTTAAATGTGAAGCTATAACCGCCAGCAGGTGAGTGAGTCAGTGGGATTGAACCCAGTCGTTTAAAGCATTGATTTATTCCAGAAGACATTACCGTCATGTTGCTCAGAGACACTAAACACAGCTGTGGCTGGGGCTACAATTATTTTTGTTAAAGAAATAAAGCAAAAACAGGGCTTTCACTAAACCAGGCCCTAGTTCAATTAGGACATTGACATAATTATTATAAACGTGCTTAGGAAATACTTATTATTTTATCATTTATGTTATAAATACTATGTAATGTCAAATCAAACATTTAAAAAAAATATATATATATGATATACAGCACATACCACTGATGTGATGCTGGTGTGTGTGGCGATTCATGATGTGTGTGTGTGTGTGTGTGTGTGTCAGGGAGAGAAGACGCTGCAGGCCATGCCCGGAGCTAAGCCTGCCATCATCACTGCATCACGGCCCATCACTAAAATGATCGTGACGCAGCCCAAGAGCCTCGGCGCCGGCATCCAGCCATCCACCAAAATCATCCCCACCAAGATCGTCTACGGACAGCAGGGCAAGACACAGGTCACTGCGGCCGTCTACAGCCCCTATTAATACTGAGACAGGAAGTGCAGGACACAATGTGATTTTGACTAAATTGGAACCATCAGAAAAGTTGATCTTGAGTTATTGTCTCTGTCAGTCCATGAAGCTCTTTTAATGGAGAATATAAAGAAAAAATATTAATATCTTAAATAATTTTATTTGTGAAGTAAATGCATCTGTGATTGGTCTGTAATGATGTTGTTGCGCGCAGGTGCTGATCAAGCCCAAGCCCATGGCGTTCCAGACGGCGGTGGTCAGTGAACAGACCCGGCAGCTGGTCAGCGAGACGCTTCAGCAGGTGTCACGCTGCACAGAGTCGGCCGCCGGCTCCGGCCAGGAGGGGGTGCTGAAGGACGAGTCCGCCTCATACACCGAGAGCAGCCTGGTGACGTCCGACAGCACTCACGGTCAGATCACTACTGCTCCTGACTCTGTAGCTAGGAGTCCATACAACTTTAACTTACCCAACACTGGTTAGAAATAACAGCTTCCTGCAAATACAGTCACTCCGGTGTGGGCGTGGCCTAAATGCGTTCTGTCCAATCAGCATGTGTGTGCTGTGTGTGTGCAGACACTGCGCCGGTGGTGCACCTCATCACCTCCAGAGGTCAGGAGTGGACGGAGCAGGAGGTGTCTGTGGAGGCCAGCCCCACCATCATCTACCAGGACTTGAGCGGAGAGCCTCAGTCAGCCACCTCCACCATCAAAGCCCTGCTGGAGCTGCAGCAGACCAGCGGTGCGTGTCCCAGCCTGCCCACAGCTGCTCGAGGGATTTTTAAACTTTAGTGCTGTTTGAGCATAAACCATATCTGCAAAGTTAGTTCACCCCAGAATGAAAACTAGTCACCCTCATGTCATTCATAAGACCCTCGTTCATCTTCAGAACACTAATGAAGATATTTCTGATGATATGAGACAGATATTTTTCAGAAGACTCTTCTTCCTGTTTCTAAACTGTGTTTGTGTGCTGTTTCAGTGAAGGAGAAGAGCGAGGCCAAACCTCGGCAGCACACCATCGATCTGAGTCAGATGGCCGTGCCGATCCCGGTGACAGTGGAGAGAAGACAGTCCCCGGAGCCGTCGGGTCAGAGCGCTGGGGACACGGACCCCGGAGCCGAATACATCCCCATCGGTAACAAAAACAGGCTTAATCCAGCCTTCCACTAACAAAGCTCTTACATCAGAGAGCTCATAGATGTGCACATATATTGCATTAAAGTATTGTAAACTTGCTGTTATGCAGTTGAAGGTCTCACCGTGTATTTAATTACTTAAACAACTGAAGAAATTAGTTTAAGATGGATGGGTTTGGTCATGCAGCATTTATTTTATTTGTGCAGGTCACAAAAGGGATAGTTCACTTAAAATTAAAACTTCTGTCATCATTTTCTCACCCTCTAGTTGTTCCAAATTGGTATGTTTAACCAAACGGGTGACGGTACCCATAGTATGGGGAAAAAGAAAGTGCTATGGATGTCAGTGGGTACCGTCACTGGTTTGGTTCCCAACATTCTTGTGTTGAGCAGAAGAAAACACCTCAGGTTTGGATCAAGTGGAGGGAGAGTAACTGATGACAGAGTGATGGTTTGGGGTTCGCTGATGTTTCAGGTAAAGCGTGTAAGGCTGTGATTGGAGGAGAGGTGTCTGCATCCAGCAGCCCCAGTCCATCAGTGTCGTGTCCGGCCTCAGCAGTGCCCCCGGCGGTCAAGAGCACCTCCACCACCCCCGCTGCGTCAGGACAGGTCAGAAACACACTCATCTCAATACATTAACACTGACCAGCTGACCTTTCACAAAGACCTGCCCTCCTTAGTTACTGTTGCCATGACCAACAAACAATGCTGTGAAAAAAAAGAAAAGATTTTTGACATTTTAAAAGAAATTCAAACAATAAATACTAAAAATGAAGAACGTTCTTTAATTTGTTGAGATGGCTGTATTGTTTCAGCTCAAACACATAAACCATTGTGGTTTTTTAGTTTTTACTTAGAGCGAAATAAACAGAAATAATCTAGGGATGCAGGCTATTGGATTTTTAACTCATTTTAACCTATAACGATATAAACAACACACAGTCTCTCCTGTGCACAAATATTTTTTCATTTTGCTTAGTTTTTAACAGGAATTTATTCAAAACAAACTCATTATTTTATGACATCAATTATGGCTTTATTTAATCAGAATGTTATTTGTGTAGGCTGTTTTCATTTCAATTTAATTAAAAAAGCGCCCCCTACAGATGGGGCGGCAGGACCCAAGAATGAGTCTCTGCTCACCTGATCTAATCGCTAGCACACCCTGAGCACATGTGAGCTAACGTATCCCTATTTATCAGTCATTATCAGCTGATTCCAATATCGGTCCGATAATATCGTTGAGTGTCAGCCAAACAAACTCAGCTTTGTTGCCAAATGGGCTCTAAAAGCTCCAGTGACGCTGAAGGTGTGTTTGCAGGTGGAGGCGTGTCTGGCGCAGGTGAAGCCGCTGCAGGAGCAGGTGTTGGTGGAGGAGGGCGAGCTGGAGGGAGATACTCTGGATCCTCAGACCGGTTTGTTCTATCGCTCGTCTCAGCAGCACCGCAGTCCTCCACCCAAACCTGCAGCCGGCCTGTCTGACACACCCACTTCCTCCAAGAGGGCGGAGCCTGTGGCGGTGCGAGTCTCTGTTCAGAGGGTGTCTGCGTCTGCGTCTGCACTGGTCTCCTCCACCCCTACACACACACCGCAGCTGCCCAGACTGCAGCAGGCTCCCTCCTCGCACCACCGGCCCAACACACACACACAGCTGTCCCAGCCGCCCCCGCTGCAGGCCCATCACCCCGTGGGCTCCGGGAAGATGCCCGGCTGCAGCCAGGTGAGCCCGCATTAGAGCATTCAGGTCTGTGTTCACAGATCAGAAACAGCTTCACAAACACTCTCTTTATTATTTCTGCCTTCAGGCATTTATATCATCACAGAAGTACTGGGATGAAAGGTTATAGTTCAGATGTAAACACTGATGTTTATGGAAGCAGTTAAAATAGAGCAAGTCCTCTTTTAAAAGTAACTTCAAACGTGCTTCAAATAACGCTTGTGTGGACTGCATCGTTTCTCCAGTAGGTGGAGACAAGTGACTGTTAAAAACTATTTGTCATTGAATCATTTGTTCAAGAGATTCATTTAAAAACACTGATTCTTAGTATTTATGAGTCACTGAATCATTCATTCAAGCCTTTTTTCATCATTTTAATCTAAAAAATTTATGTATTAAAGGTTTATTAAAAACTCACCCTCATGTCTTGATGGGATGTGAGACCTCCCTGACCCTCCGTAGACACGATAATATTAGCACAATCTGCGCTAATAAACCTTTAATAATGATATATATATTTTATATTAGTATCGGTATCATATCGGTACCGATATTGATGATACTGGTGGTACCGCTCATCACTAGCAAAAAACTACACTGCAAACAGGTATTTTCTTGCTTAGCCTTGTTTTCTAGTATAAATATCTAAACGGTCTTGAGTTAAAAATGCTTTAAGATTTTAAAAATGTATAAACAATTTGTTTGTTTTTGCTAAAAACGAGCAAAAATATTGGCGAATGGGGTAATAAAAATCTTAATTTAAAGTGTGAACAAGATGATTTTTCTTACACCATGGGTAGGTATTTCTTCTTGTTTTAAGCAAAAACGAACAAAATGTCGATATTTTATTACAGAAAGCAAGACTCAGTATATTAAGTCATTTTACTCTAACAGTAAAGTTAGAAAACTGTTAGAAACGGATTCCAGACAGAATGGCAGTGCTTTGGGAAGATGGTTCAGTGATGGTTATGTGTCTCAGGTCCAGCAGCCGATCATCACGCAGGGAGCAGCGGTCACTAAGATCACGTTCGGCGCTCATCAGTGCCCCCCGGTGTCCAGCAGCGGCGAGGCGTCCAGCAAGCTCCAGCCCGAGTCCAGCTCCAGTCGCTCTGCGGTGGCAGAGAAGAGCTCGGTCTCAGACATCCTGAAGATCTCCATGATGGAGGCAGAGATTGACCCCAGCGTTGAGCCCATGGTGGTGGACTCGTCTAGTGACTGCGGGCCGCTGACCAAAGCCCCGAGCGCATCGCCGCTCATCAGCAGCTCCAAACAGACCCTCGCTCACGGAGCCTTCAGCCGAGCCAAGAGCAAAGACCTGGACATCATACAGGTGCTCCAGCGCGCCAGTATAGAAACATGTTTGAGTCCAGATCCATCTACTGTACAGGGAAATTACTATATTACAGATATTAAAAATTAATTTGTATTCATTTATATATGTATATGAGGTAAGAAAATAATTTGAATTCAAAGATTAAACCATGTTTTGTTACCCCGGTGGCATATTTGTGCTTGTTTTAACTTCATTTCTATATATTTTAGTAGCACAAAACAAGACAATATGTTCACTTGTACAGTAAATCCATCTTGACTCAAGCATGTGTAGATATTTCTTCTAAAAACAAGACTAAAGTGTTATGTGGGATTTTTAGCAAACTGTAACCAATGTTCTGACCTGCTGGTGTCAGTGCTGTTCCGGAAACTAAACTCAGGATCTTCATCTGTTCAGTTCTTCCAGTTCTGGGGTGGGGGGTTCTCCAAAGTCATTCTTTTTCTAGACTAATATCTACTTTTCTGGAATGTAGGTTTTAGTTCTTTAATGGTAAAATTAGATTGTTGTAAACAAAAAGCATGTCGTATTAAAATCATGGAGTGTAGCAGTTTATTAAAAGACAAATATCTTTGCAAAGTATTCTAAATATAAAAATATAAATATTTAGGTTACTAAAATTTTAAATTCTCTGAAATAATTCCACTTAATTTGTACTTTTTAATATTTCCGGACTCTGTTATAATGCATTAATTACACTTTTATAATTAGAATACTAAGTCTAATGAGTTGAAATCGTTAAAGCATACAGTTTAGTATTAATTTAACAAGAGAATTAAACTCAAATTCACACACATTCTCATTCAGTTTTTTTTTCTCGTTTGCATTTTAATGAATTAATTTATTTGTAATTTAACAAACAATAAAAAGCAAAGCAGATCCCGCACACCCTGACTATACCAAAAAGTACCAGATTTACTGGTATACATGTTGTTTCACGACCAAAACGTATAAATAAATATGGTAGTTTTTTTGCATAGTGGGATCTGGTTTGTTTCTCAGACACTTTGAAAAGTACTTTCTACTGTATGATAGTAATAACAGCCTTGTCTTGTTTTCTAAACATTCTTCAAGATGCATTTACTTCACAAGATAAAAAAAATTATAGAGAGAGACAAAATGTGTATAGTATTCATTCAAAGGCTGATGAAGAAATGAATACATTTGTTGTTGTGTCGTTGATGTCTTCAATCACTTCACTTGTAGAGTAAATTTCACTTGATTCAAGAATGTTTAGCTATTTATACGAGAAAACAAGACGGAAATACTAAGAAAAATAAGACCTTTGTCTCAAAATATATGCATTAATTTTAGCTACTTACTTAAAATCTACATTAATTAATAAATAATAATAATAATAACTGCAGCATGCACAGAATCACAGTTCTGCAGCATGTTTTTGTTGAATCTAGTGCTTCAGAGGAAGTGATATGAAAGGCCGTGTTGTGCCCTCTGCAGTAAACTGAGGTCATGTGATGTGTGTTTGTGGTCAGGTGATCCCGCAGTACTCCATCATGCCTGACTCCAGCCAATCAAACGTAGTGGTGGAGCCCAGCGGCTTTCTGGAGATCACAGACTACACCAGTCAGCGCCTGGACGAGGAGGCCGCCATGGAACAGGAAGTGGACAGCAGCAACGACGAGGGGGCGGCGGCCAGCCCCGTGGCCGACCAATCACAGTGAAGCATGCGGACCAGACTCCTTGTGTTTGTGCTTCATCACGCTGTATAGAGAATCATGCAGTGAGTTTGTGCTGTAGAGACACACATTACTTTATGAAGAGTCCGATTCCTGGCGGAACCATAGGAACATTTGTGTTGATTTCTACTTAAAGAGACAGCGCACCAATAATAAACAAGCATTCTGTCTTCACTTACTCGCTTCAAGTTGATAAACCTGATGATATTTAGAAGAATGTGATGGAATAAACCATTGAGTTCAGAAATACAATAGAAATCGATGGGTTACCAGCATTCTTACAATATATATCTGAATTGTTGAAGACAAACAGAAGATATTTCACAGGGACATAACATCTCATTTTTGTTTAAAAAAAAAAAAAAAAAAAAGATAAATATATACTTTAAAGAATGTTTATGTAACCAAACAGTTGACGGTAGCCATTGACTTCAATAGTATAGAAAATGGAAAACAATGGAAGTGGATGGCTACCAGCAGCATTCGTCAGGTTTGGAACAGGCTGATGGTGATTGGTTGATGACAGAGGGATCATTTTTAGGTGCACTGTCTCTTTAATTTATAGTTTTATTAGAGTTGATGGACTGGAACCTTCCAGAGGATGATGATGATGATGAGCTGCTTCATCAGGACATGTTGTGACTCCGCCTCTGCTTGTGTTCTGCTCTCTGATTGGTGTAAATAGCATTTGTTGTCTCGTTCGAGTCTGGTTTGTGCTGATGGATGTAACGCTCAGCATTTTAACTCATAAACTTTGCTACAAAGCTTTGTGCTCTGTGTGTGTGTGTGTTTGTACAGGTGAGCGGGCGGGGCCACAGGTGTGTGTGTGTGTGTGTGTGTGGAAAGTACCACTGTCATTATAAGGGCCAATTTTCCCTGCAACTCCTCATTGTGATGGAAACAAATGAGCGGTGGGCGTGAGAGCAGGACGGGCTT
This sequence comes from Enteromius unitaeniatus, assembly GCA_032359435.1. Lineage (NCBI taxonomy): Eukaryota > Metazoa > Chordata > Actinopteri > Cypriniformes > Cyprinidae > Enteromius > Enteromius unitaeniatus. Next base: position 17,102,912 of record JAUMHI010000051.1, read on the forward strand.
TTAAAGTGTGTGTGTGTGTGTGTGTGTTTCTGGGTGGATTCCACTCTCTGAAGCGGACAGAGATGCAGGGGATGCTGGGACTTTCCCTCTGTTCCTACAGATCGAGCTCGTTTGGGACAGATGATTTGAATCTTCATCTCAAGCGAAGGGTTTCACTTTCTGAAGGAAAGCACACTATTCTGTGCTGGACACATACAGATCAACTCACTTTTTACTACAATACCTTTTCTCCTCTTCTTTATTGCTAAAAGTTAGGGAAAAAAAAGATTATTGTTTTAAGAACTGGCCCTACAAAATACTTTTGTTTCTGTCCAGTTGTGGATATTCTAATAGATGAATTAAAAGATGAATTATAATCCTGTCATAAAATAAATACACACAGCACACACTCATGTGAACAAAAAAACTTTATTTTAGATGCATTAATATTAATTGAAATCATGAAACCTAAACAATTTAACAGCATTTAAACAATGTATTTTTTTAAGTTCATATGAAATGCATTTTATTTTTCAACACATTCCGTTTTATTTTTTACCGAATTTAGTGGTTTTGGTTTTAATTTTTCCGCGTGTCATCATAATGATCAAATGAAATTTTAATAGACAAAAGCAGGAAGATGGGCTTTATCAATTTAACAACAAAAAATATATCTTTTAGGACCCTTTGAAATACACAGTACTTTAGTTTTCCTTTTAAAAAGAAAACAAAATCAAATTTTGTGCATTTTTTTTTAAATTTTTTTTAAAGGTTTAATTATAGTTAATGCCATTTCATTAAATAATTCACCAACAGTTAATTAAACGTTACAGAATCACGTTCGACGGAATGAGTTTTTTCAGGTCTGTATGAAACGAATGTGAGGTGTATTCGATTCGAACTCTGGGTGATTTCGCTCTTCTCCTCGCCTTTCATTTTCTCAGAAAAGCCTCGTTTTGTGTAACAGCTCATTAAACTAATTTGTTTTGACAGAAGTAATTGGTGTGTTGCGTAACGCTTTGATTCTCTCGTCTGTGTGACACTTACTCACCCTAACCAGTACTCTACAGCTAGTTATAATCACTGACTCTCACAGCAGTCCAGCACGCGTTCTAAACTAGTATCTGTAGAAGAATCAGGTGCTCTTACTGAAGGGTTATGTTTGCAGTGAGCAGGGAGGTTATAGTTCAAATGTTAGTGCTGCTTAAAATACATATTTCATATTAAAACTGAAACTTAAACTAAAACTAACTTGACGTAATAAAATAGTAGAAATCAAATTCTAAATGAAACCATATAGACCTTTAAAAAGAACTGAAACAGAATTACTAATACTTCATCTCAAAATAACAAAATGTAAATATGGGAACGAACAGGTGTATTTTCTAGGAACGCTCTAATAATATCTAATAGTGCTGGCTGTGAAGATGACGTTATACGAGCTCAGAATAAGTTCCCCAGGTGAACTCATCGCTGTGACTTTTGCTCTTGAAGCGCTGTAAATAAATCTTTAATGTGTGTGTAATGCAAATAGCCGTCGGGATCCACCACACACTGGACTTTCAGTTTCAGTTTCAGCTGGACGCAGTCAGATGCTGGAAAACCCCTTTAATGAAGATGACCTTCGGCTGCTGATAATTCTAGAGCTGAAGGGGAACGGCCCTTCCCAGTTTGAAGAAGTAGTAAAGGTGAGAATCTTCCAGCGAGCGATGAAGAGAAGCTGCTCGGGACGTCCCAGATCACCCTGTGACGAGAGACCTTTAAAGTTTTCAGCAATGCGTATTACTAATCAGTAATGAAGTCTGATGTGTAGATACAGCTGGAAATTAACTTAATATTGAACATGATCTTAATATCCTAACAATCTATGTAAAGTATATGGTTGTGTATTTCTACAGATATACCTCTGCTCTGGTGACTGCTGCTGTGCTCCAGAGACACTTATATAAAGCTGGACTCGGGGCCCATGTGGCTGCAATCAGGGGCCCCTCTGGGCTCCTCCAGACTGAATTTATGAGCTGGGTCTGTGTGTGTGTGTGTTTGCTCATATTTCTGTTTCTTCTGGAAGAAGGATGCTGATTTATTAAACACAGCAGCTGGGAGATTGTTTCCTCACACCGCTGAAAACAGTGTTTTCCCTCAGAAAGTACTTCTACATTTCACACACTAATATTAAGACCATTCAAAATAATTATACCTTGTAATGTATGATCTCATGAATAATCATAACCACACTTATTACACATTAATACAATAATGCATTAAAACACACGCCAAACACATTTTTCGTTTGAATCTACAAACATTATAATGCATTTAAAGTTTGGTAATAAGTGTTAATGAGAAGATATGACGCTGACAGATGTGATGTAGAAGCTTCATAATTTACAAACAATTCCAAAGAAATGGCAAGTAACATGAATTTTTAACATGCTGTGACACCAAAACAATAAAACACATTACAAAGCTGGCATTTGTTGATCCAGTGGAGACATAATTACTGATGATCATGTCTGCATTCATGATCGGTGAAACATCAAACAAAGTAGTTTGACTTTCACAACGACCCACAGCGTCTCCGGAACATGGCGCCCGCAGAAACACTACAGACAGAATAATAGCTCTGCCTTCTTTCTTTGTGGAAATAAACCCACTCTGTGACGGAGAAAAGTGGGGTGTGTTTAAACGAGTCGGTTTAGGAGTGTTTGGACAATTCATAACTTTTCATAAAGCATATCTCTTCTCTTTGCTTTCGAGACTTCAGGGATCTTATACATTTAGTCATTTTGCAGATGCTTTTTTTCAAAGCGATTTACAATGGGGGAATACTAAAAGCAATTCATCTAAAAGAGGACAGGGGAAGTGCTCATAATACCAGCCTCAGGTACTGTTCAAATAGCACAAGCTGGAAAAAAAGGAATAAAGATAAGGAAAAAAGGGGATGTAGATTAGTAATAGTGAGTGGAAGTAGGCGGGGCCTGTGGCTGTTCTATATCAAGCATCAGTGTCTTGAATTTGATGCTGCAACCAGTAGCCAGTGCAAGGAGATAAAGAGAGAGGTATAACATGGGGTCTTTTGGGCTCGTTGAAGAACGGTTTAATTGATTGATTAGATGAACCTAGCTGGATGGTGAAGTCATGCTGTAGAGCTGGTGTGGCAGGGAAGACAAGAAGCTCAGTCTTGGCCAGGCTGAGCTGCAGGTGATGATCTTTCATTCATGCTGAGATGTTCTCCAGGCAGCCTGAGTGAGAGGAGCGGTCCTAGATCCGATTCCTGAGGAACCCCAGTGATGCAGTTTATATGGAGAAGAGGAGTGGTCCTAGAACCGTTCCCTGAGGAACCCCAGTGATGCAGTTTATGTGGAGAAGAGGAGTGGTCCTAGATCCGATTCCTGAGGAACCCCAGTGATGCAGTTTATGTGGAGAAGAGGAGTGGTCCTAGAACCATTCCCTGAGGAACCCAAGTGATGTAGTGTATGTGGAGAAGAGGAGTGGTCCTAGAACCGATCCCTGAGGAACCCCAGTGATGCAGTTTATGTGGAGAAGAGGAGTGGTCCTAGATCCGATTCCTGAGGAACCCCAGTGATGCAGTTTATGTGCAGAAGAGGAGTGGTCCTA
>JAUMHI010000051.1:17141274-17154539 GCA_032359435.1 Enteromius unitaeniatus
TCCCTGAGGAACCCCAGTGATGTAGTGTATGTGGAGAAGAGGAGTGGTCCTAGAACCGATCCCTGAGGAACCCCGGTGATGTAGTGTACGTGGAGAAGAGGAGTGGTCCTAGAACCGTTCCCTGAGGAACTACAGTAACCAGTTGATGTGTTTTGGATACCTCTCTTCCCCAGGCCACCCTGAAAGACCTACCAGCGAAGAGTCCCAGAGATGAGGGTGTAGAGAGAAGTGTGTCACAATGTAAAGCATTTTCATTGTTTAAATGTCAAGTACTAGAATTTATTTCTTATTGATGATTTTGGGGTGAAACATGAGAATGAAGTCAGAGTTCTTAGATATGCATGAGATGAGAAAGAGTGGCCTCTAACCCTATGTCACACACACACTCACACAGCATGAATCCGTTCTTCTGTCTGTCTGGTCTCTCTCTCTTTGGTCAGCATCATGTTGCAGGATGTTTGTTGAGTTGTTCGATTCTTTTTATTTTTCACGTGTCATGGATGTTTTGTTTCTCAGCTCCACTTCCTCACTTGACTTCAGATGATGTTGACAAAGCCTTGCAAAACTCCCCGCGGTTAATGCATGCTCGCAACACAGGTAAGCAGCCCTGTAGCCCTGGCCCTGACTCCGCCCCTGACCTGGCCCCGCCCACACTGCTTACACACACACACATGGCTCCCAGCTCTTCTGCATGTGCTGCTGACTCTGCATGGGCTCAGATGTCTCTCAGACTGATCTGTGTGTGATGTGTGTGTGTGTGTGTGTGGTCTGTGTCTCAGGAGGAGCCAGCTTCATCTTCCCCAGCGCTCCCGTCTATCCTCCAGACGCTCCTCGAGGAGCCAGCTTCGACACACGCCGCTCTGGATGGACTCAGCCACCGTCTGCAGCTAAAGGTTGGTCTGAGGCCCGTGTGCTGCACACGTTACACCGCTGATGCTCACCATTAACCTGAGTGTGTGTGTGTGTGTGTGTGTGTTTATTAGTGCCTCAGAGTCCTGCCATCATGAGCAAAACTGAAGAGCAGAGAGCTCAGTTAGGTGAGAACATCTCACAAACACTCACCTCATCACCACTCTGCAAAAACATATTCTCCTACCTAGTATTTCTGTTATGTTTTCTAGTAAAAATGTCTGAGCATTCTTGAATCAAGATGAATTTACTTGAATAAAGATATTTCGTCTTCAAAATTAGTTAAATAGTAGAATTATGCAAGATCATAATAAATGCATTATTTTGTTGATTTTGTGTGGTATCTTTGTGATCTATGAGGAATCTGTATGAAGCTAGGATAAATGAGTTGTCATGTTTGTCCTCTTCTTCTCAGATCCGTATCAGATTTTAGGGCCGACGAGCAGCAGGCTGGCCAATCCAGGTGAGAGTCCAAAAGTGCTTTTCACACATTGTTTTAAAACATCAGTTCATACAATTATGATGTTAATATTTTAATATCTTCATGCATTATAATTACAATTATCAGAGCTGTACAATAATAGTTATATTTTGTTAGAATATAAAGCACTGAATAGACATTATAAAGCAGTAGCTTTAAGAATAAATCGATTGATTCAACAGAACATTTTAAATACTGAAATAAAGGATTTATTTTTTAATGAAAGGGTACTATAAATAAGAAACTGAAAACACCAGTAGGTGGCAGGAAGTGACTGGTTTAATGTCATGAAATCATTTATTCATCAGATTTGTTTTCTGTTTGAAATAAGTTTATTTTTACCCCTCTGTTAATTTATTGTGTTTGTTCTAATCACTCACTAAATTTAGACTTTTTTTTTCTGAAAACAAGATAGTTTAAATAGTTTTTATTGTCTAGAAAATTCTTCTTTTTTAAGAATTTGTAGATATTTGTGGTATTTGTATAGCTTAGTTATACCAACCCTAACCCTAACCTGGGAGCAGAGTCAGAGCAGCCAGTGCTAATATAGCTGAGGTGTGTGTGTGTGTGTGTGTGTGTGTGTGTTTCAGGCTCAGGTCAGATCCAGCTGTGGCAGTTCCTCCTGGAGCTTCTCTCCGACAGCTCCAACTCCTCCTGCATCACGTGGGAAGGAACCAACGGCGAGTTCAAGATGACGGATCCGGACGAGGTGGCCCGGCGCTGGGGCGAGAGGAAGAGCAAGCCCAACATGAACTACGACAAGCTGAGTCGAGCCCTGCGCTACTACTACGACAAGAACATCATGACCAAAGTGCACGGCAAGCGCTACGCCTACAAGTTTGACTTCCACGGCATCGCACAGGCCTTGCAGCCGCATCCGCCCGACTCCTCCATCTACAAGTACCCCACCGAGCTGTCCTACATGAGCTCGTATCCTCACCCTCAGAAGATGAGCTTCGTGTCTCCGCACGCCCCGGCCATGAACGTGACCTCGCCCGGCTTCTTCAGCGGCCCGGGGCCGTACTGGAACACTCCGGCAGCAGCGGCGGCAGGGATCTACAGCGGCCCGCGACACCCCGCCGCGCACATGCCCTCACACCTGGGCTCTTACTACTAGACCTCCAGACGTCTGAAGAACAAGACACCGAACTGGAGAGAACAATCAGTCCACCTCCGGAGGAAACACCGCAGACCCAGGAGCATAGCGGGAATGTACAAGTGTTAACGGGGCTGTTAATGAGCCGCTGCTTCAGGGCTGCACGATAAATCGCTAAGAAATCGCAAATGAAAGCCGCGATAGTCATACGCTTCTTGTCAGTGACGCACACTTCTGTGATCAGCAGTAAATCTACATCCAAAGACCAGGGACACTTTAAATACACTGCAAAAAAACATTCTCTATGTATTTTTGTCTTGTTTTCTAGCATAAATATACGTTTATGCGTTATTTATTTTAAAAGTAAAAAATATCAACATTTGTTTAGCAAAAATATCTTCCAGTGTAAAAGGCAAAAAGTAATTTAGTTTAGCCTTTGAATGAAGATTATATTTTTTACCCCATTGGCAACAATCAACAAAATGTTTATATTTTTTTAAATGTTGCGTGCCTTACTCTGTGTAAGAAGAGGCCACCGCTGAATAAAAAATAAAAAGAGGTTATTGCTTTTTATCTCACAATTCTGACTTTTTTTCTCTGAATTTTGAAATATACATTCGCAGTTCCGAGTTATAAAGTCACAAATGAGATATAAAGTCCAATTTTGAGGGGAAACGGCTTCATATCACGCAATTCTGACTTTATAAGTTTATTCCTCTCAATGGCAAAATTGTAAACTCGCAATTACGAGAGAAACGTCAGATTTGTGAGAGAAAAAGTCGCAATTATCTTCTTTATTTCTGATTGCCGCTTCATCTCAGAAGGGTTGTGTTGTAGCCATAGTTCACTGAGAAGGTACGCAAACAGCTGTCATTGTCACATACCGATACCGATGAGGTAATGAAGGTGACGTTCTGTAGTTTGTCAGTGAATTACGGCTGATGGAGATTTACTACTAATCACAGAACTGCTTTACTGACGAGAGCAGCATTACTATTGCGTACGATTAATTGTGTGGACCTACGCTGCATGAATAAGTACTTATTCATCTATATGTTCATGTGTGCCTTATTGTACAAACATATCAGAGAGAGTTCAGAAGGTCTGAGAGAGAAGGTGAGAGGAAGAGGAAGATGAGACAGGACTGAGTATGTGAGATGAGGAAGATTTGTGGCCGTTCAAATGAAGGGCTCTAACATAGTTCAAAGGTTAATCGTGATAATTGTGCTCAAAAAATACAATCATCCTTCCACTGGATTCCATGCAGTTTCATAAAAGCATAGATCAAGGTTTGAGGTTTGCTCGCAGATTTAGTTGCAGCAAGCACTGAAAACAGTAAAGTGTATTATTTGAGCAGAATGTCTCAAACTTTCATGCTTTCAAACCATCACCAACTCTTTTGTGGTTGCCATGTTGGGACAAATTAAGTTATCCACTAGGGTTGCCACATCTGCGGTTTTACTGCATTATTGAGCTACATTTACACTATTGCTGCGGATTGTTTTTGTCTGCGTTTACAGTGACAACATGATTGGGCTAGTTCTGATTATCAGTTAGACCTGGCAACCATGGAAACCACTGCGCAGAAAATTTCTGATTTTTGATTGAATTTAAACTCCTGAAATCTGGCAACCGCAACCATGAACGCTTGTTACCGATGTAAGATAACGGTAACGAAAAACAAACAAATTGTTGACCAGTGAGGAAATATTGCAGACAATAATACTTCAAATTAAGAGTTAACTCTAAAGATAACGACGAGTGAACAATACTGTTGGAATCACTTTCAGAATGTTTTTCTCCAGATGATGAACGATAATCACACCGACAGCCAATCAGAATCCACACAACCAGTGCTTCTAATAAACAGAAGACTATGGACACTAATATAGTTATTGTTTTTGATGTGAACAGGCCTCTCACCGTATTTATCAGTATTATGTTGTTCGGATGGCATCAGAGGTTTTGTAGAAAACTGGAAGCTTTCAGATGTTTTAATGACCTCAAACCTTTAAAGACGAGGTGCATTATATGAACCAGTGCCTTACCAAAGATACCAGTATTTCTATCATTATTAATTATTATGACGATGATCCGAGTCGCAAACGCTGTGCGTTTGTTAGATTGAAGTATACAATTCAGTGTATTAATTCTTTTATATAATTGATATATAACTTATGCATTTAAACACTACGAGTTGATCTCAGCCAGCCGAGCAGATGTTTATTCAGAGATTGTGTGTGTCCTGAACACGTGTGTGTTTAACGCTGGACTGTCACGAGCCCTGATGCTCTGAGATTGTTGACAAAGTGAAGAAAACATATATTTGGATAAATTATATTGTTTTCTACTGAATCATTTTAATAAACTATTTTCAACAACAGAGTTCTTATTGTTTTGAGTAAAGAGAAGCCCTCGTTGTCTGATCCAGCTCTGTACACAGACCAGAGACTGTTGCCACAACACACACACACACACACACACACACACACATTCTCTCTCTTTTACAGGAAACTACACACACTTTTACATTTAAAAAAATAACATTTAGTATGTTTTTTAATTCTTTTGAATTACAGAGACACTGAAAATATCCTCATAAATCACCTTCATATTGTAATACCTGTCATACCCATGATATTACACACATGTGTGTCCTCATAAACACACACACACACACACTCTCCGACTGTTCCTCTGACACACACACTTAGACATATTATATATATAATTAAAATAGATATTTCTATGTGCATATATAGTAAAATGTAAGTTCTTCCTGTGATCAAAGCTGTGTTTTTGTCAACCGTGATACACTACCTTAAAAAATTAAAAGCATTGATCAAAAGTGACAGTAAAGACATTTATAATGTTTCTATTTTTAATAAATGCTCTTCTTTTGTCTGTGAATCCTGAAAAATATAATGCATCGCGGTTTCCACAAAAATATTGTGCAGCACGACGATGTTCAACATTGATAATAATCAGAAATATTTCTTGCAGAGCAATATATATATATATATTTTTTTTTTTTACTAGTATAAATATCTAAACATTCTTGAGCAAAATGGTTTAAGTTATTAAGTCTTGTTTGACTTAATAGAAAGAATGATCAAAGGTTTGTAAGTTTTTCCCTACAACAAGCTGAAATATCTGCCAGTGGGCTAGAAAAATAATCTTACTTCTTTTAAGAAATTTAAAAATATATATAACATAATATTTTAAGTCATTTTACAATGAATTCCTCTTGATTCAACAATTGTTAGATATTTATACTAGAGAAGCAAACAAAGGTGTAGTGCGGCGTATTAGACTGCTTTCTGCTGGATGGTGTGATGGCAGCGCTCAGTCTCTGCAGGACTGAAGGATTTGTGCTGGTGTCTTCACTCACGTCTGTACTCCTCCTCCAGCTGGAGCTTCTCTGTGTTGCTGTGGGTCAGCGGCGGCTCTCTGCAGGCCTGCACCTTGTCAAAGCAGCTGAAGTCTGCGGCCAGTCTCCCGCCGACCGTGTGGGTCAGCACGGGTCTGAACTGGCAGCCCCAGAGGATCTCCTGTGGCAGGTAAGATGTGCGGCTCTGGCAGCTGGCGGCCGTCGACTCCATGCAGCCGTTCAGCGTCAGCAGCAGCTCCAGCTCCTGTCGGGACAGGTTCTCGGCCGTCAGGCTCCTCAGAGGGCTTCGCTCGTCCAGCACGTGATAGAAGGTCAGTGGCAGAAGCAGGAACGGACACTCACCGCTGGAGTCCAGCTGGAAGTCCACAGCCGTCTGATGCACAAGGCTCTTCTCACCTTCAAGAAACCAGAAATAAATGTGTCTCACACTGAGAAAAGCCATTCTTACTTAGTATTATTGTCTTGTTTTCTAGTTTAAGTTTTTCACATTCTTGAATGTAGATGTAAACTAAAATGACCCTTGTGAAAAATAAAATACTTCAAGGTATTTAAAATACATTGATTTCATGATAAGTATACTACAACACAGTTTATATTTAAGTACTTCGTTTTTTTTCAACTGCTTACAAACAAAATCTTTATTTTGCAAGCCTTTGACTAATTTTCAACTTTTATAAAACACTTTTTGCAACACACAGAATATGTGACAAAGGTGTGATGTGAGGTATTGTGTGTGTAACGTTTTGAAAAAAAGAGCTAAATATTTCACAGTGTGTCCAAGCAGTTAAAAAAACTAATAAAATGTTACATGCAATTTAGTGTACTAAACTGGTATAGTTAAAGCCTGATAAACTAACTAATTTTGTGCTTAATGCACTTTACTTGTGCTTTTAGAAGTACAATTAAACACATATTTAGAATATTTTAGTGTGCTAAAGTGGAACCATACTTTAGGTACACTTTAAATACTTTGCATTTAAAGATATTAAAAAAGTGACATTTTAGATTCGATATAAAAAATGCATTGTGTATTAATAGTTTAATTCTCAGTGTAATCAGTATTAATTTTCAGTATGTCTCAGGTTATTTATTTCATACTAAGTATTGATAATAGATATGTACTAAATATGAAATAAATATATATTTTTTATGGTAAAATAATTAACATTTTGCAGATTCTGCAAGGTGTATGTAAACTTTTGACAGTAGAAAATGAAATAGGTGAGAACACAGAGCCCTGTGGAACCCCTGAATGCACAACAATGCGGTCCGATGTAGAACCTTCTTGCGTGACGTGGCTGGAGAGCAGCTTCCCTGAGAGCTGACACTGAATCAGGAGGCTGTTCCTCATGTTAGCCACGCGCACCATCAGACGCCGAACCCCTCCGCACTCGCACACCACCGCCACGCGGCTGAACCTGATGCTTCCCGCACGCTTCTTGGGTCGGGCCAGCTTGGCCAGGAACGCTCCGGTCACAAAGATCTCAGCCAGCCCCGTGAGGACCAGCTGCAGCACGAGCGTGCCGATGGCCAGAGGACACTCTTCCGAGATGTGTCGGAAGCCGTAGCCGATGGTGGTCTGGGTCTCCAGCGAGAACAGGTAGGCGCCGGTCAGCGAGTCCACGTTCATCACGCAAGGCGTGTGATTGGACGACGGGTCGGTGTGGAAGTCGCCATTCCTCAGGCCGATGAGGTAGAAGATGACGCCGAACATGAACCACGTGGTGACGAAGGTGGAGGCGAACAGCGTGATCTTGTAGCGCCACTTCATGTCCACCACCGTGGTCCAGATGTCGTGCAGGAAGAGCTTGACCAGCCCTTCTACATTATCGATCTTCACGTTACTGCGGCCGTCTTTGGACACCACTCGCCGCACGTTATCCGACATTCTGCAGGAAGATAGGAGATCTCTTATCATCTCTCAACTACAACAACCAGCAGACCTTAAAAAGCCTTAACTAACGCTTCCTTAAATCAGTGTTTCTCAAACCTGTCCAGAAGACCACCAACCACTGCATATTTTGTCTCATGTTTTTTGTCACACCCAATTCAACTCATCAGCTCATTCGTAGAGTCTGCCAGACCTGAACTGGGTGTAGCCTATGAGAGATATACAGCATGAGCGGTGGTCCCCAGAACAGGTCTGAGAACCACTGATTTAAAGGACGGCATAAAAATGAGTTAAAACAGAACCGGAAGTGCAAACATTAGTACAAACATCCTTAAAACATTTACTGGAGAAGAAAAATGTAAATAAAGTTTACTTTTCAAAGAAAGTGCTCAAAAAGTTTGTTTATGATTAAGAGCAGCGGTTGAGAGCAAAGCTATTCAAGCTTTACGATTCGTCTTATTATTAACGTTGTTTTTAAGTTGAAAAGTAATGGAGATCAGACAGAAGTTGTGTTTTGAAGCATTTCTCACACAAGACAGACACGATGCATTGCATTCCATTTAGTTTATCCCTTCAGTTCTTTCCTTGGTCTTAAATGTTCCTTCATAAAACATGCAGAAAGCCTGACAAAGTGCTCCAGGAACCGAAGACAAACAAACATAGTGCTAGCAACGCCAAGGTCATCGGTTCAGTTCCTTGGGAAAGCCAGATCTGATTAAATATACCTTGAATCCAGTTGTGCGAATGTAAAATAAATGAGATCACTTCAAATCTCCCTCAGACTCTGACAGACGGAGGAGCATTAGACGTTTCTCACTTTCTGAACTTGGTTTAGTCTCTGTGCTGTTGTTGTGAGTCGAGTTAATCAGCAGTCCTTCAGAGTTGTAAATTAACTGAGCAGCTCAAGTTGATGAGCACACGTTCATACAGACACCTATCAGAAGTGCCTTGATCTTCTCTGAGATCCTGTGCTCTGCCCGTCTCTTACCTGTACTCTGAAGCTCTCGCTCCTCTCTCGTCCTTGTGTTTGTGTACCAGTGATACTGAGGAGGGTTAATGAGACTGTAAAGAAGGAAATCACAGTGAAGCGCTGCACCGGTCGAGCCGGTTCTCTCGGACTCCTCCTCCTGCCCCTCACAGACCAGCACTCACCGAGCTGTTTCTAATGTTTCTGACTGTTGTGAGTCCAAACACAATGGTCTGTCAGGTAATCTGCCTGAGACATAAAGACACACTCATTTATTCTGCTGCATATTGAACAGATTCAGATCAGGCAGTATAATCACATTCACCGTCTGTAACAGCATTAATGATGTCTTTAGTGATTCTGACATTTTCATGCTTGCGCTGTAGTCAGATAAATACAGATCCACTATATTTACAATCTGATTAACTGTAAAATGATAGCGCTGATGATTCTTTAAAGACCCTTTGACTGAATGGTGTTTGTGTAACCAGAAATGATTCATCTATGGCATCCAGCCTGGTCATAATTGGTCAGCAGACTGGTTTTAGAGGGGTTCTGACCAATTGTTTAGTTTAAAACCACGCTTCCAGCTTAAACACTGTTCTTCAGTCCTTTACAGCCTCTCTTCGTTTCTGTCAGAACTCACACAGAAGAGAAGCAGCGTGGAGAAATTCTAATGGTTTAAGAAGTTAACCATTAAAGCCATTACATCATTTCCAGTAGCTGTGTTTCTAAATACACAGAACTGAAAGCTTGTAAACTGTTGCACAAGTTTGTTTTTCCAGTGGTTTATTGCATAAATCTGTCTGAAATGTAAACATTACTTTACAGATGATAAAACTTTAAAGGTGAGTTTAGATTAGAGGGACCATACATACATGCCATTATCCCAGCTGGACACGTCCTGGCCAGGATTTCTATATTGCCTAAAATATCTAGGCTTTGGCTTTGTTTGCGTGTGCAGACCGATCTGTGCATAACATCAGTTCCTTATGTTTTAAACAGGACTTCTGGAAGGACTTTGAATCAAAGCAATATAGAAATCCTGGCCAGGACACGTATGCATGTATGGTCACCCTAGTTTAGATGAAAACATTTCAGCTTTTCAGAATGCTTTAGGAGAGCATCAAATTTGGGCGGGTATTTGGGCATTTTGGTGGTTTTCAAACATATGAATTATATAGACTAATTAGTTAACATACAACGCAAGTGTGCACACCGCATCCAATCAGCCATCACAACGTACTAAACACACACACACTGCAAAGACTGCTGATGCTGATGCTGACGTCACAGCCGCTTACAGACGTGAAGATTCAGGAGTGACGGCTGTTTAGTGTGATAATGCTGATAGGTAAGCGCACTAAACTTATTATTTTTTTATTATGTTGGATTATCATACAAAATGAATCTATAGATTTTAGTTTTGACTGTCATGGTGTGTGCATGACCTCTATATTGGACACTTTTTTGCAGTAAAATTCTGACTGTAGACATTGAAAATGATGCATTTTTTTCAATGGCACCGTTTTAGTTTTTTTATTGCCTTTTTGACAGTGCTTGCATATTTTTCATATTTCTTAGGCTAATTCTCTTTAATCTATTTTTGCATTATTTTCATATTATTTTGTCATCACAATTTTGTTTTATGGAGTTAAAATGTCTCTCATGAACCTTGATTTGCTTTCAATCACATTATTTTGATAGTTAAACTTTCGGGTGGGTATTTGTGAGCTTTTGGGCTGGAAATCGTCAATCCAATCTGGCAACACTGTCTGCCCAGACTGAGCAGCTGAGTATTGATGCTCTGGAATACCCTTTTAATTTTTCTAGTAGAAAAGCTATTGCAAGTGATTATGGTGCTGGATTGTTCAGTGCTGTTAGTTAATAGAAACCTGAAAAAAACACCAATATCATCACGAACCCGGCGTCCAACACTATCTTCCTGAGAGAGTATTCAAAACTAATATCACATACAGTTTCAGATGGATAGTAAGCGCATTGGGACTCAGGCCAAGTTTATTAATGAAATATGCGACGTCTGTTGATCTGAGCGCATGCGCACTTTGTAGAGCTGTATCAACACAATTAAGGCGTTTAAACAGCTGTTTATTTCGTTACAACTGGCGTACGCCGCATATTTAGATTTATTTTAGAAAAACACTGGCCAAGTCAATTATCTGTTAAACATTACATCCCCATCAAACACACTTCACCATCAGAGAAGAGTGGAGTAAATACACTCCAGCTCTGAGGAGGACTTTCTTTGAGATCTTTCTGGAGTTTAATGGAGATCAGTATGTTATCAGGTAAGAGCAGGTGTGTTTGGAAGGGTTTGTGGTGCTGCTCTCATCTGAATGACCGCCTGAGAGTTCAGGATCTGGTCCAGTTTATTGTTCTCGGAGGATAAATGTGTGTTTGATTTTGGAATTAATGGAGACATAACAACAGATAATTAATTGTTTGATCAAAATTAGCGACAATTTAGTAGACGCCTGGATATAGTAGGCACATGTCATAACATCACTATTGCAAAAACCAGATCAAATGTAATCATTTTAGAATTGAGATATCTTACAGCGCGTGAAACAGAACTTCTAGAAACTCCGAATCAGTTCAGTGTGTGTTTAGAAGCTCTCCAATCCGATCACTGCCATTTGATTCAGATTTTTGGCCTTCAAATCGCGTATCGTAAATTATTTATGACTCTGTGTCCTATAGTTAATATAGATCAAAAAATAATCTATGCCCACTCCTAATTATTCCGTAATTCGCGTTACCCTCAACACGGTTGAAAATGACTAAAATGGCAGAATAGATGATGGATAGTATTCACAGGCTGGGACTCTCTTGATTCAGATTCACTTCGGAGCGCGTATCGCTAACCTTCTTCATTAAACTCAACAAAGAAAATGAACAATGAATGGTTGAATGGCTACACGTGGAGTAGGCTACCCATGTGTGTTATTTCATTTATTTGTGTAACACATTTTGCCAACTTTTGTAATTATCAAATGAATCTTTGTGAAGCACCAAGGTTTTTCCCTCAATTGGAAAATGGTTAATTACTCGAAGGTTGCACACTAATGACATCTAGTGGTCAGAGGTGGGAATGTGCCTTAGCTTCTCATAGAATCAGTTTGTGCAACGAAACCCATATAAGTGCATTAAAAATAAGTTTGTGCGTACAGTAAGAATAAGTGAGTCTGTTAATGCACTTGTAAAAAGATGGCTTATGTAGCGATGTGATCAAAATACCTGAAGATTATTATGGACCTGCAGCTGAAGTGCTTGTGAAGCGGGGATTAATGCAAGCTAATCATACAAAAAATGTACATTTGTATTCATATTATGGCTTATTTTTTATCAAAGGAGTGAATGGCACTTGAAAACTGCACAGTGGCGTGTGTGTTACTCTGTGCCACCAGTAGATGGCAGAAGAGCACTACTGGAGTGGGTCAGTTCATGTGAAGCAGCTCGTCTCTCCACATTCATCTCCAGCACTGGAAAACACATGATCACTCATCTGCTGCTCCTGCCATTTCAGGTCTAGAAACGTTGTTTTTAGCCATTTATTAGAGCTTAGAATGAGAAAACACAAGTATTTCTCTCTTAACAGTCCCCAAAAATCAGTCACTGGTGAAACGTGGTAAAAAACGTGTTTGTGTAGTTTAGCGGAGGAATGTCTGGTTAACGGTCAGATCTGAGTTAGCAGTGACACATTAACAGTTAGTTAGTGAGATACTCTCAGTAATGTGCAGTTAAGCAGTGTTTAACCTCGGTCACTCCAGCGGGAATCTTCCTGTAATTAATGTGTTGTGTTGCTTGGGACGAAAAGGCCTCAGAGACCCTGATGCAGGCAAACATGACCCCGGGCCCCTGGAGAACATTAATTAATTCTGTAATTATCCAGAGGCCATGGACGGGCCAGGTTGTGTGTGTGTGTGTGTGTGTGAGAGGGAGAGAGTGTGTGCAATATGTCATAGGGACCAAATGTCCTTAAGGATAGTAATAGCAGGAAATGTAGATATTTTTTAGGTTTTCATAAGGAAACAAGCTTATAAATCACCCAGAATGAAGTGTTTTGAGAATCTAGTTATCTGTAAGAGGAAGGTTAGGTGTAGAGGAATAGAAACGACAGTAGGAAAATCATTACACCTATAGAATCAACCCATAAACCAGGAAACCCTAAAATCTGCCATATTTATGACTGTTATGCAGTAAAACACAACAACAACACATGAAGGAGATCACTGGGACATGAGTGGATGTGTGTAGAGTTGTGTATGATTGTGATGAGAGAGGGCTTGTGTTCTGGGCAGGAAGAGAGCAGATCTCACAGCGCTAACTTCCTGTAGAGCAGCCGCTCGCTCAGCCTGAGATCAGGACCATCATCCACCGGCCTCCACTGAACCGGCTCTGTCTGAATCTGTTCAGTCAGCAGATAAACACCAGAGTGTGTGTGTGTGATGGCAGAAGGTCAGTGGAAATCTATCAGGTCATGCTGTGTGTGTGTGTGTGTGTGTGTGT
>JAUMHI010000051.1:17168073-17188753 GCA_032359435.1 Enteromius unitaeniatus
GGAATCAAACACCTCTCAGAAGATCCTTATGATCATGATTCACGTATTTCTAATTTGAGTAGAGTTACCGAGTACAGTCTGCCTTAAAATAAACTGATTTAACTGGAAATTAAAAAATACATAATTAAACAATGTTTTGAAAACTTTTTAATGTATAAGAGCTTACCCATAATCCCAGTTCTGATGAATTATATGAGAAACTTACAGTAGATGCTGGTCACCTCTTTATTATCACAGTTATAATCATAGTTGTATGGATTTATGGGTAAAGGTCAAAGGTCACCCTGTTGGCTTCAAATATGATAAGAAGGATCAAAGGCAGTGAACACATGATATTATGATTTCATTTAAAACAAATTGTGGTGTGGAATTGAGTGTTTTATGCTAAATAACCTTTTAAAACACGAATGAATCCTGGGAATAAACAGACCGACTGGGACCGAGATAAGAAACTATTTTTCAAAATAAGATGAATAGAATTGAATTAAACTACCATTTAAAGGCTAGTTATATTATTAGTGTTAGTAAGAGTGATGGAGAGAGACAGTGCTTCCAGAGAAAGAGTGTGTGTACCTGATAGCAAGATAGCAATACCAGTCATTTTTGACCTTGTGGGACATTAGTTAGGTCTCCCTGAGGAAACAAGCTTCTAAATCACACAGAATGAAGTGTTTGAGAATGTAGGAGTGTGTAGTGTTTCCTGTAAGGGGTAGGTTTAGGACAATACCACATACAGTCTGTACAGTAGAAACACCATCACACCTATGAAGAGAGAGACACCAGAAAACACAAAAACCAATGTGTGTGTGTCTCTGTGTGCGTGTCAGTAATCAGAGATGTGAGCCGCTGCTGTGTGTCTGCTCGAGGCTCCTGATGCTCAGAACATGTGAACTGACAGACTCCGTCCCTCTCAAAGCGTTTCTGCTCTTCCTCTTAAGTGTGCTGTCACTAGAGATCAGAGTCTGTGTCCTGAGCATCAGGCTCGTGTCAGTCTGTTTTACGCTCGTGTGTTAAAAGGTCCACAGGTCTCTCTCTTATCACCTGATCAATAATCTTATTAGTCAGCCGCACCTGCTTGTTACCATGGTGACGCTGACTCACTCCACCTGTACCTGTCCTGGAGAGAAACTGTCCTTAGGATGCTGAGGACTTCTGCTATTTAGTTTCCAAAGAGTTTTGAGGTTGTCCCTGTGATCTGTCTCCACACTCACTTGTTATTGGATTTTAATATTGAATTTTGTGTATCATAAAATAATTTCACAGGCAAGTTTATATCCCTTAATATTTTCTTAAACCCGTCGCACTTATTCTGTTCTATTCTGTGGTGCATTTAGAGTAACAGAATCATTATTTGAGGAGTCAGTGTTATTTCACCACAGACACACTCACTTCACTGCTTAACAGTACGTGTGTGTGTGTGTGTGTGTGTGTGTGTGTGTGTGTTACACAGCCAGTTGAATTACCTGTCTGTCTGTTGTCTGTGTTGCTGCCAGTGACTAATGACCCCAGAATTAGTCTTCAGTGTCTGTCTGTCTCTGACAAAGAGGAGGATATTGAGGTAAAGTCTGAAAAGAAAAGGAATTCATAAGACAGCTTTTCATTACATTTATATGCATGAGTGAGATGCATGAGGTCAGAGTTCACCAGTGTCCAGTAGATGGCAGAGCTCGGGGTGATGGTCAAGCGATAGAATCTGGTCAGTTCAGATAAAACTCACCGAGCTCTCTCATCTCACACACACAACACACTCCTGGTGGTACTTCCTCTCAACCTCCTATGAAGCCCTGTGACCTAAGGACATTATATTTCTCCAAAGACAACATCATCAGAACACTAGTACCAGCAGCTAAATAGGGTTTGAAGTCAGCTAATGTTATCTTCTGCTGTAGTGTGTCAGCAGGAAATATCAGTTTACATTTAGCCATTAATTGTAATAATCCAGTGAGTCTGATCTGCTCATCATCAGTCTGTCTGGAGTGACATGAAGAACAGAACACACTCCATCCAGAAGAACCGTGTCTCCCAGACGCTTCAAGAAAGATCCCTGCAGAGCTCCTGAGAAACACTGCTCAAGAGCACAGATGACAAAAACCCCTTTAAACACAGAGATACTTACAGCAGATGTTAATTTTAATTGAGTTAATAGAAGTTAGTTGGTTTATTTATGCCTTTATTTTTGACAGCATCCTCATTTTACAGCATTTTTTTACCTAAAACCTTTAAAGAGTTACTCCACTCCAAAATGAAAATGAAAAGCCTGCATGTCATTCTCGGAACGCAATTTATGATATTTAGGATGAAAACTGGGAGGCTTGAGACTGTCCTAGTGACTGCCAAACAATTACACTGTGAAGAGCAGAGAAGTATGAAAGACGTCAGTCTTCAACCTGAATGCTATGAAGCTACGAGAATACTTTCTGTACTGAAAGAAAACTAAAGTAACAATTTATTTATTCACGTACGCAGTTCTGTGTTAGACGCGATGGAAAGATATGCTGGTTGTAAAATTAAAGCATAAATACACACACAAGACGCATCTTTCCATAAACCTGTTACTTTTCTTTTCTTTTCTGTCAAAAAGTATTCTCGTAGCTTCAAAATATTACAGTTGAACCACTGATGGCAGATGGAGTGTAATTGTTTGGCAGTCAATGGGACAGTCACAAGCCTCCTGGTTTTTATCCAAAATATTGTGATTATTAAGTGATTATTGAATCATTATTGGGTGTAGTAACCCTCTAACAGTTCTGGAGCTCTGCAGGGATCTTTCTTGAAGCATCTTGGAGACACGGTTCTTCTGGATTGAGTCTGTCTCAGTGTGTTCTGTTTTTCATGTCACTCCAGACTCACTGGATCATTATAATTATTGGCTAAATGAATGTTTGGAAATATAAACAGAGATTTTCTACAGCACAAGAAAGAAATAACCGACTTAAAACCAGTTTTAGCTGCTGATAATACTAGTGTTCTAATAATGTTGTCCCCCGCTGTAGATGGTGATGCTCAGTATTTGGAGGACTGAAGGCTCACACATGCTCACTGATCCTGTCTCTCTCTGTCTCTCTCTCCAGATCCTTCCAGAAGTCCAGATGGAGCAGGATGTCGAGAGCACCGTCACGGTCCGACAGCCCAAGCTGCCCAAGCATGCGCGGGAAGATGTCCCCAAACCGCTGCAGGACCGGGAGCGCGCCAAGCAGAAGATCCAGCGCTACGTCCGCAAAGACGGCAAGTGCAACGTGCATCACGGAAACGTTCGGGAGACCTACCGCTACCTGACGGACATCTTCACCACGCTGGTGGACCTCAAGTGGAGGTTCAACCTGTTCATCTTCGTGCTGGTGTACACCGTGACGTGGCTGTTCTTCGGCTTCATGTGGTGGCTGATTGCTTACGTGCGGGGAGATCTGGAGCACATAGGAGACAACCAGTGGACTCCTTGCGTCAACAACCTCAACAGCTTTGTGTCTGCGTTCTTGTTCTCCATAGAGACGGAGACAACAATCGGCTATGGCCACAGGGTGATCACTGACAAGTGTCCCGAGGGCATTGTGCTGCTGCTAGTGCAGTCGGTGCTGGGCTCCATCGTCAACGCCTTCATGGTTGGCTGCATGTTCGTCAAGATCTCGCAGCCCAAGAAGCGTGCAGAGACTCTGGTGTTCTCCACCAACGCCGTCATTTCCATGCGTGACGGCCGGCTCTGTCTGATGTTTCGCGTCGGAGACCTGCGCAACTCGCACATCGTGGAGGCCTCCATTCGAGCCAAACTGATCAAGTCTAAACAGACCAAGGAGGGAGAGTTCATCCCTCTCAATCAGACGGACATGAACGTGGGCTACGACACTGGAGACGACCGGCTCTTCCTGGTGTCTCCGCTCATCATCTGCCACGAGATCAATCAGCACAGCCCATTCTGGGATATCTCCAAAGAGCACCTGGCCCACGAGGAGCTGGAGATCGTGGTGATCCTGGAGGGCATGGTGGAGGCCACAGGTACCTTTCATTTTCACACAGCGGGCAGATGCTTTTATCCAAAGTTGCTTACATTGCAGGTATGCAGTGGATTGGTTTATGCATTTCCTGGGATTTAAACCCATGACTGTAGGGTTTTAAGAGACATGCTCTGCTGTTTGCAGTCAGTGATTAGCTTACACAGTGCATTTGGCAGATGCTTTTATCCAAAGTCGTTTACATTGCATTGGTGTGCATCTGATCAGTTCATCCATATCCCTGGGAATCAACCCCATAACCATGGCATTTCTAGAGAGATGTTCTATTGTCTGCAGTCAGAGATAAGATTTACATCTGATACCTTTGGCAGAAGCTTTTATCTAAAATCACTTGCATTGCATTGAAGGTATGCATTTGATCAGTTCATGCAGATTTTTTAGAGACATGCTCTGCTTTTTGCAGTCGGAGATCACACTTACAGTGCATTTGGACAAGGCTTTTATCCCTTGCATTGCATCACTTGTGTGCATTTGATCAGTTCATGCATTCCCTGGGAATCGAACATGTGACTGGTATTGCTCTACTGTTTGGACTATAGGGTATTCATTGCACTCAAAGTTTAAATTACAGAACGCATTTGGCTTGCGCTTCTAGAGCTTCTAGAGACATGCTCTACTTCAAAGATTGCATTACATTTGCATTTGGCAGATGCTTTTATCCAAAACCGTTTGCATTGCATTGGAAGGAGGCCTATAGGCTTCATTAAATGAGTTTGAGAATCAAACCAGTGACCTTGTCACTGCTAGACATGCTCTCATGTTTGAGCAATGAACTTCTCATACTTCAGAGATTACATTTACAGGTTGTGCGTTCATCTAACGCTTTTGTTCAAAACAACTTGCATTGCATTGAAGGTGTGCATTTGATCAGTTCTCACACGCCTGGGAATTGAACCCATGACCTTGACATTGATCTGTAAGTAGCACTGAAAACTCCATAACTGACCATATTAAGCAGAACTTATTCTGAATGAGCAATATCAGATGTCTAATTCCCAGCATTCCCTGCAAATCGAACACAGAAATTCTATCCCTAGTTAACAAAAAGTAAAGATGATTTGATATGTCTATTTGTGATGTTTTTGCAGTGAAGTTATTGTCTGACACATTAAGTATTTGAAATGATAATATAGTTTAATGTAAAGAAATAATGTTTTTATTCTTTTAAGATCACATTAATGTGAAGGATTGTTTTTTAAACTTAGATGATTAAAGTTAGCTTGTACGGTGACTGACAGAATATCATCACGCATTACATTACTGTTAAGAAAGACCAGGTTAATTGTTTATGAGGATTGTTACAGGATAACTAGCATTCACCAGCAGTCAAATGTTGAGTTTATGTGTCCTATAAAGTGGTTCTGATCTAAATGCTTCTGCTAGAATGACTCAGTCTAAACAAAGAAGCTCTACTTTGTGCCAGTTTTGGTCACTGCATCTTTCTCAGTCCTCCACTCGATCATCACGACGAGGAAAGAGGAGAGCACCCAAACCTTTGACTACTGTCTATATCTGCATACATGGCTAATCAAATCAGTGTTCATTTCATATCTGAATTAGGTTATGACTTGTATTTTAGTCAGTAATTAACAGAGTGTATTTATAGTGACCCTCCTATCGCTGGTCATCTCAGTGACTAGTGCTAACACGACGGTCATAAAGCTAGAAAAACAAACCGACTGAAGGTGGTGTGTGCTAGAAGTGTGTCGGATCACGTGATCTTAAAGGAGACGTTTACAATTATACATGAACATCCTGGCATCATTTACTCATCGAGTTCAAAGGTCAAATGTCAGTTCAAATCAGTTGTTCAAATGAAGTTCTTAGAGATGTATATTACTAATCAAAAATGAACAGTAGGACATTTACAAAATACCTTCATGGAACATGATCTTTACTTAATATCCTCATGATTTTGGCATAAAAAAAGGATTACTGCGACCCATGCAGTGTGTTGATCTACAAATACACCTGTGCTGCTGATGTGCTCCAGAGACAAACGTTAGTTTTTTCTAAATCATTTCTTTCAGTCCAGGGTTTGGCTGTAACAGGATCTGAAGAGAAAGATTCTGAGACAGGAGCGAGCTCGTGGTATAAATATAGTGGCAGATCGATACACGGCGGCTTATAAAGGCTCTGGTGCTGGGAAATATCCCAGAAATCCCTCCGGAGAGCAGTCCTGAGTGTGACGTGACCTCGTGTGCGTGTGGTTTATTACAGGCTTCAAGCTTCTCACATGATTCCATCAGCTCTGTTTCCACTTTGATGATCTGTGTAGAAGCTCCATCAGCTTGTGTGTGTGTGTGAGGGTGGATGGATCTGGAGATATGCAGTGACAGGCCCGTGGCTGCAGAAGCTCTGTGGTCTCTTCAGATGAGTGTGTGTGTGTGTGTGTGTACAGCTGGAGTGACGCTCGCTGACGTAACTCCTTCAGAAGAGCATCGAGCGTCTCACTCCTCCAGAGACACACATCAGAACCACAGCGATCCAGTGCTGCTCGGGCTGAGCAGGTGACAACAGAGCTTATTAGAGCAGTTTAATCACAGTTTCTGAAAGCTGACTCAAACAGCAGAAACACACCAAATACACCAACTCTCAGCCTTCTGGCAATTCAGCAGTTAATATTATGGCAAAGGGGCTTCTAATGTTTGCTTTTAAGTTGTTGTTTTTTTTATATTTTGAATGCTTTATTTTGCAAGAGACGAGAGGTGTTTCGTGCTTTGTGTGCAGTTCTTGGATTTGTGTGTAGAGTTCTCAAAAGCTTAGAGGTGAAGTGTGGAGATGTTTTCTACGTCAGTAAAGAGTTTAGATTGAATACATCAAGTTTTAGAGCAGACACACACACACACACACACACACACACACAGAGACACCCCCCCTGCAGAATCTGTGAGATGTTTATAATGTACTGCTCGGATGAGGCTCTTTCACAGATCTCCACAGACACCATCTTTACCAAACCAACACAGATGATCCTGTCGTGTTTCCATCTTCTGATGGCTGTTCACATTTTTTTGCTTTTCCAGCATCTTCTGCACATGTGAGCTCTTCCCATCAGTGAAGACATGATGCAGAGATCCATCTGTTCTCACTGATGCTCAGGAAACACAGAACGAGGGGATGGAACTCCTCAACATCTTATTATCCTGTAGCTTGCTAATTATTCGGAGGTTTTCCACGGTTTATAATAGCCTCTGAGGCTGGTTTCAGCAGGACAGCTTCTGGTTTCCTAGGAGCTGCAGTTAAAACGGTCTGAGATAAATATGAAAGTGGCGTCACACAGCCGCAGAAATGCAGGATCTTCGAGATACAATTAGGCAAAAAAAGCAGCGCGTTTGCTTTCTCTGCAACTGTGATGCTATTTTGAGGGTTTGTGAGTGCGGTTGCCATGGCGACGGTGCAGCATCAGGAAAACCCACTGACATTATATAACAGCGTTATCTAAAGCACGCCGCCGGAGTATTGCTGTTATTATGATTACTAGCGTTATTATGATGCTTGCGATTGATCTGTGGTTATTGCGGCAGGCGTCTCGGATCACGACACACATTCACTCCAGCATACTGCCTACTTTCCTGGAGAGAGAGAGACCCAGGGTGCTCAGGGCCTGACCGGGGAACGGGAACAACTGGTGGCGTGTGCACAGCTGACCTGTTGCCATGACGACGAGAACACGCATGAGGACACGTGTCATCACAACACATGTGTTCTTTGTGCTCTTCAGCTTTAATGTTGTTCTGCTCGTCCTGTAGGATCTGATCAGAGTGTGTGTGTGTGTGTGTGTGTGTGTGTGCAAGCAAGCATGTATGAAAACATAGTGTATTCAGTTGTGTGCGCATGTGACCATACTGTATGAGTTTGTTTGAGCAATTATGACTGTGTGTGTGTGTGTGAGAGTGTGCACGCATGTGTGTGAGAGCATATGATTGTGCAAATATGTGTACTTCACATTCATTAGTGTCTCTGTGTGTGTGTGTGTGTGTGTGTGCACTTGTACAGCTGTCTTTGGGGGCCGGTTTGAGTTTAAGATCATCAGAGTGAGGACAATTTTTTTCCAGTCCCCACTTTCTGAGAGTCCTTTAAAGACCTTGGTTTTAGGGGTCAGGTTATGGTTGGGTAAAGGGTAGGTTTAGGGTCAGGGTTTAGTTCTGATGGGTAGGGTTAGGATCAGGAGCTACAGATTACATTGAGTCAATGTATGTCCTCACAGAGATAGATGTACAGAGTTGAGTGTGTGTGTGTGTGTGTGCTCTAGAGCTGGTTGGAGGTTCTCGGCTGTGGTCTGTTGATAACGGGCAGTGAAGGGGTCTGACCGGCGCAGGACGCAGGGACCTGGTTTAAAGTGTTATCTCACAGCAGATGAATGAGGTTCGGCAGCAGTCTGTGTATCAGACTCTGTGTGTGAGTGTGTGTGTGTTCACGAGCGCAGGTAAAGCAGAGGAGGCTGATGAAGTGTGACGCAGCTCCTCACCACAGAGCCACTCTGAGACACACGTTATATAAGCTTCTGTGTGTGTGTGTGTGTGTGTGTGTGTGTGTGCCAGAGAGAGAGAAAAGTGTGCGAGAGAGAGAGTGTGTGTGAAAGTATCATGTTTTGTGTCTTGATTTTATTTGTCTTGATGTTTCAGAATGACTTTTCCTCTGTTCGCCGGCACAAATTGTCCCGCAGTATTATAATAAACGACTGGAGATTCTCATTAATAATTAACACGAATAAACATTTGAATGCACGTATAAAATCAGAACAATTAAATACAAACAATTGTCTCATGAAATCGACCAATTAGAGTTTCAAAACATCTTAATAAGCCTTTATTGCTGTTGTTCGTGTTAAGAAGGACAGGTTGATGTTTACGGAGTATACGTGTAATTTTCACAATATAACATGGTTTTTATATTCTTAAGTTCTTCAAATAGTATGACATTAGTTCAGCATCACACTAAAAACATTGAAATAAAAAAAGTTATTTTGATATAGTGCACACACACAATTTTTGCAGTTCTCTTTCCTTCATGAAGGGCGTTTAATTTTCCACTCTTATTTAAAAAAAGAAATAAAAATGCAAGTGATGACACTAGGACCTCCATTAAACACCTTCAGCTCACACACTTCAACTGACAACTCAGTGTCTTACGCTGGCCGCAAACAAACAAACCTGAATTTAACAAACATAAAATGTTCATGTTTCTTAATGAACGTAATAAAGAAACGAAACAAAATATAACCAATTTACCATTAAAACCCAAAACTGAAGTATTTGAATGAGTTCTGTATCACTATATTTCCGGCCGGGCCCAGATGCTCCTGCAAACCCTGCTTATGATGCCTCTGCGGTTCACTAGTTATTTACTTAAGTTGTGAAGGGGTAAAGTATCTTGATATAGCTTGGCATAAAGTTATTGTGTTGAAGTCCCCATAGCCGATAACACGCATTAATCCAAGCGTTCATTCTGCTAAACAGCCTGATCTCACGCACCTGCTCAAACTGAGACCGAATTAACCCTTCACTCACTGCTTGAATCTTCAAACACACCGCTATGTGTTCCAAAATTCTCGTCTTAGCAATTATCCTCCTAAACACAGTTCTTTGTGTCTCAAATGAATGTTAATATTGAAAGATACGCTAAAGCATAGACTAGGCCCGTGAGATCATGGATGATGAGATCTTAAAAGGTTAGTTCAGTGAGATGCTTTCATCATATACTTAAACTCCTACAGAGCTTTAAGCTTTTGAAGTAGCTCGATTTCTTATATTTGTTCTGTTGTAGCTTGTTTGTTTTTACTGTTTACATGTCTTCAGCAAGCTTTTTTTCATTATATATAAAGTATATATATATATATATACATATATATAGTATTTTTTTTGCTTGTATTGTCTTTTGTGATTTTGAAATTGGTAAAAAAAACTAATTTGAAATTTGCAGGCATCAAGAATTTTGATATGGCATAAAAATCTTATTTAAAGCTATATATATATATATATGTGTGTGCAGTCGTAATGCGGCCCTGGAAACGGCACATGACTCACAGATGTGACAGTGTTTGGACTGTGAATGGAGACGGTGACCTTTGAACCCTGGACTCGCTCAGTGTCCGTGTCACATTGAACAGGAGCAGGTGTAAGAAGAACATCTCCATCTCTTCTTGTTTTCTGGATTTATCTTGACGTACGGTACACTTGCTCTGGAAATGAAAGCACATACTGATGGGTTTATATCCATGGGGTGATTGTTTTGGGTAAATATCAGTGTTTCATTGATCAACACTCAACAGAACTGACTGTACGTCTATCACCATCAAATATGCTGAACGTTTGCTCTGCCCGTCTCTCTCTCTCACACACACACTCACACGTGTTCTTCACTCGTTATCTGAGTCATTTCACCGCGGTGTGCTGAGATCATCAGGAAAGCGTTGTAAACAAGCTAGAAAGAGAGCACGAGTTTGACCGCAGCTCACCGTCATCAGACGCTCTCTACAAATCCAGCTTTCTCTCGATGACAGCCTCGTCAAACTAACTCACTCTCAGCTCACACAACTCATCAGATCTGAGCTCGTATGAACATTGTTGCCATTGCAATATTTAGTCTTCAGTCAGTCAGAGATGCTGCAAACTGATTTTATTCCCAAGATCAGTATTTTAATTTATATATATATATATACACATTGAAAAAATAATAATGACGGGGTTATGTTTATCATGATGTTAGTGTTGGGCATCAAGGTTATGAGTTTCTGGAGGTTTAGTCCCATTCTTGGCTGATGTGGGTTTCCAGCTGCTGAAGGGTTTGTGGTCATCTTTGACATATTGTTCATTTAATAATGCTCCGGATGTTCTCTACAGGTGAAAGATCTGCAGCAGCTCCGGACTCTTCTTCTAGAAGTCCTGCTGTTGTAATCGCTGCAGTGTGTGTTTAGTACTGTACTTCTCTGAAATACAGCTCCTCTGGAGGGGAGCATATGTTGCTCTAAAACCTCCATATAGCTTTCAGCCTTCATAGTGTCATGCACGGTTTCTGGAAGTATTCCTGGGCCCATTTAGTAATGTTAATGACAGAATCATGTGACGAGTGATGAGTGTCGCCTGAGGACCTGAAGACCACGAGCTTCCAGCAAACATCTTCAGCCTTGTCCCTCACACACACAGATTTCTCCAGTCTTTTGATGATGTCATGTTCTGTAGATGATGAGGTTTGCAAAGCCTTTGCAATCTGACGTCGAGGAACGTTGTTTTTAAAGTATTCCACATCTTTTTACGCACTCTTTCACAGATCATCTTTAGTTCTCAGAGACTCTCTAAGACATCTCTTTTATAGCTAATCATGTTACAGATCTGATGTCAGTTAACTAGAGATATTCTCCCAGCCAGGCCTCTGAACCGGTTCAAGGAACGAAAACCAGAAACAGTTAAATGACATTTAACTGGAACGAAAATTGGTTTAATCATTTAGAAATATAATGTCAAACATGTTATTAACAGACAAAAACACACAGACACATATAACATGTCTTAGGAAAAAAAAACGTTACTAACCGGTTCAGAACGCATTGATTAATGCAGAACACAAGAACAGAAACGTTATAATATGAATTCTGTGTGTGTTCTGACCCGTGTTCTCATCTGTGTGTGTTCTGCCCGTGTTTCTCAGGTATGACGTGTCAGGCACGCAGCTCGTACGTGGCCAGCGAGATCAAGTGGGGCTACCGCTTCACGCCCGTCCTGACGCTGGAGGACGGCTTCTATGAGGTGGACTACAACAGCTTCCATGACATCTACGAGACCAACACTCCCAGCTGCAGCGCGCGAGAGCTGGCCGAGATGAGCTCCCGCTCCCGCCTGCCGCTGACCTGGTCGGTGGCCAGCAAACTGAGCCAGGAGGGCCTGCCGGACGCTCCGGAGGAGAAGCGGAGCACAGCGGCCGAGGAGCTGGCCGAGAGGAACGGAGACGTGGCCAACATCGAAAACGAGTCCAAAGTGTAGGAGGACACCGCATCACTCCTCACCTCTGTGCCGCCAGACGTTTGGCTGAGGTCGGAGGTCAGCTCAGGAAAGCGCCCCGAGGCGGGACACGGACCCCATCTTGCGCGCTTTTTCTCTTCTCGCCCGAAGGACTTGCGTGCGACGACTGCATGGTTCCTGAAACCAGTTTTTTTCTTAAAGATAAGAAATGATATTTTCAGATTTGTAATTCAAAGATTAAAACCTATATATGTATATGAATATATATATAGATCTATTCTAGGGCATTTGCATTTGTATTTTTTGTATATATCTGTTGGGTTTGAGACGCGAGGTTGTTTGATACGGCACAGAGTCGTATATTCTGCCTTCTGGAATAGCGACAGACATATTTATCCACGCATGTACAAACGGTCCCTGTAGTCGACTGACTCTGATGTACATAGTTTGCAGTACTGTAGGCCAT
Organism: Enteromius unitaeniatus; assembly: GCA_032359435.1. Lineage (NCBI taxonomy): Eukaryota > Metazoa > Chordata > Actinopteri > Cypriniformes > Cyprinidae > Enteromius > Enteromius unitaeniatus. The sequence goes on from JAUMHI010000051.1 coordinate 17,180,508, forward strand.
ACTAGCGCTCGCTGACGGAGGACGTCGTATTGCATGGGATTGTGGGGCTGATGTGTGTGTGTGTGTGTGTGAGTGAGTGTGTGAGTGAGTGAGTGAGCGCGAGTGTGTGTGTGTGTGTGTCATTGTGCATGTGTGCTCCAATAACCCTCCGTACCGTCATCAGCCATGATCTTTCTCTCCCTTTGCTCTTCCTTTAACTCATAGTCATGATTGGATTAAGACGTTTAAGTGGACCTGATGCTGCAGAGTCTAGAGCTGCGACGATAAATCGAAGCTTCGCTGAGATGATTGGAACGCATCGCGACTCTTTCTGGGATCGATGCAGCTTAGGTTTTAACAGCAGATGGTGCTCTAGGGTAGTTTTTACCACACTTAGATTCTCAGAAAAACAGCAGTTGTACTGCAAAACATTATTATTTTTAACCTGACCACTGCCACTAATTCAAAAAATTAAGTATTAAATAATTAAATTATTGCAACTTAAAAATGGGCTTCCATAGTTTTCTAACATAAATTTCTAAACATTCTTGAATTAGGATGCATTTACTTGACAAATAAAATGATTTAAGAGTGTTTTCTAAAAAAATGATTTAGTTAAAAAGAACTTTTGTCAAAATTTTGTTAGTTTCTAAAACAAGCACAAATATATGCCAATGAGGTACGAAAAAAATCTTAATTCAAAAGCTAAACAAGATGATTTTTGCACCACGGAGAGATATTTTTCCTTTTTTAAAGAAAAACTAACAACATTTTGATTTAATATATATTAATATAATAAGTGACTTGTACAGTAAATTTATCTTGATTCAATAATGTTCAGATATTCCTACGAGACAACAAGAGAAAAATATTAAGTCAGAGAACCCTTTTTGTTCTGTAAGTGGTTAAATGTACTTTTATGATGTAAACACAGTCCACTATGGACACACTTGTAATTCACTTTTGATTATTTTTTGATCAAATGTTTAAAATCATGCTCAGATGATTCCAGAGGAAATCGCAATGTATTCTGATAATCTCAGAATCAATGCACAGTAATTGTCGATGCATGGGTTTATGGTCGCAGATGTCTCTCTCTGTGTTTCTGTTCGTTTGGTCGATCAGAAGCGACAGACGTGACTCACATCAGCGTTCACTCACACACGAGACCAAAGACCCGAGCCCTCATGTCACTAACGAACGCCTCACGATTACAGCGCGTGACGTGTTTGATTTAACGCCGGTGAGAACGAGGCTTGGAGGAACACTGTTGTACTCCTAACAGAGATCACAGACTAAAGCACAGCAGAGCTCAGTGACCATAACGATCAGATGTCCAGGAGATACTCACAGAAGTCCAGCTGCAGCAGAATCAGATTGAGCAGAGGACTTGTGACTTTAACTCTTTTCCTGCCAAACATTAATCACTTTCACAAAACCTTCATAGTAATATCTGAACATGAAATATTTAGTCATCTAGCAGACAGTATGTAGGCATATATACAAAATCTCTTTTAATTCTAGCGTCAGGCATTCAGTTTTTTTTTTTTATCATCTCCTCAGTCTCCTCTGGACCAGATTTATACAGATGATAAAAACATAGACCCCCGAAGCTAAAACACTTCTTTGGTCAACATTTCATTCCATAACATTTGATTTATTTGATGACTAATATTTGGTGGTGCTGCTTCTTCTCAGTGTTTGCTCCAGAGATTCAGTTCTCTGTCAGGAGATGTGTGTTAGCGCCTCCTGCTGGATAACACTGAAAACACAGCAAGGGGTAAAGCTTCAGGACTGTTCCTAATATTAATAGAACATTCATTCTGTAAGTTATCTGCTCTTTAATAACATTCTCATGACGTTTGCACTGGAATGTGATTTCTACATCCTTCGTGGAAAGTTTTTTTCTTAAGATGTTTTAGTTGCTCTAACTTGTTTTTTTAATGTTACTTGTTTCAGAAAGTTCAGAGAACATTTAAATCTAAAAATTCTACAAAATGATCCAATGAAACATTCCCTTTTAACATTCACACAACCGAGAGAGAAGTAGCTGAAACAAAACATGGTGAACGCTTAAAAATCAAGAAGAGCTCAGATGTTTTCCTGACTCACTGGGAACGTTATGTTGGTGTTTTTAGAGCTGCTTGTGTTAGCTGGCGTTAGTCACGTCTAATAGCATGTGTAAGACGACACAGCAGAGCTCACCGCATCCCACAATGCTTTGTGACGAATCTCTGCTTGGAGTTAGAAATGAGAAGTGAGTGTTTTTCTTCAGTAAATGATGAGGGATGTTTCTGATGTGTTCTGCAGCCTCGTTTTGATCCTCGTCAAATCAGATGCGCTCCACTACAGACGGATTCTGTGGAAACTCCTCTCCATCGCCTCTTCATCTCAATTCAGACGTTTTTCTTGCCGTTGCAGGTTTATATCTCACAGTTAGCAACTTTATGTCTCTTATTTCAGAGTTTTTACCCAAACTCAAAAAGCATGGACTTTTTTCTCATGTTTTTTTTAATGAAAATTCAGAATTTCCCATCAAATTGTTAGTTTATTTGTGTTTATGTCTTCAAATGTGGACATTTATCTTTATTTCATCTCATTTATCTCTGATCAAACTGATGTTTCACCCTCACGGTTCTGGACGTAGAGAGTGTGTTTAGCTCTTCCACGGGTCTGTTGTAGCGCGGTCTGTGCCGCTTCATCTCAGTCTGGAGAGAGAGTATCAGACAGAATCCTTCAGAGAACGTGTCCTTCAGTGATCCTCTACAGTAACGCTCCGTACGCTTGATGAAGTGCCCTTTAAAGCGCCCTGCTGATACGAAGCCATTCGGACACGTCTCACGTCAGATCCGGGCCGTCGTTCCTTCATTTCTGTTGAGTTCCATCCCTCGTGAAATATGAAATCAGGAATATGAACATGAACGTTTTACTGTCTTCGGATCCTTCTCTAAAGCTTATTTCACAAGCCATAATATGGTACATTATACACAGTGTTTATACAGATTTGGCGCTCATTCGACGCTGATTCATTCTGGTTTTCTTGTTGATTTAGATAATTACTCTGTGTCACAAGAAGCTCATAAATAAACCATATCTAAATATTCACTTTGGGGTTCTTGTCTCTGTGTGAATTGATGATTCTTCAGTGAGAGAGCAGTGTTCTGCCAAGGTTCTCTCCGTTTATAAAGCGATGCTCTTCAGTAACATTAGTAGAACATTCGTTATCTGCTCTTTAATAATGCTCTCCAAACATTATTCATACAGCGTTCATATAATGTAAATCTGTTTATGGAACATTTTATCTACTGGTTTTAAATGTTATAATGTTTCAGAGAACATTCAAAAAATAACATTCTTACGTTTGCAACATGATACAATAGAATATTTTATATGATTTAATTTTTTACATAATTAAACAGTTTATAGAACATTCAGAATTAATGTTAACTAAAGGCTTTTTAATAAGCTGTGCACGTCTAACAATCATAATGATCATTAATTCAACTAATGCTGCATCTAAACAGGGATTTGTTCTCATCTCTCGAGTAATGAGTTTTAATATTTGACTGAAACGAGCAGCTGCTGATGAGATTTCTCCTCGAGACACCTCTATCATTGAAGAATATGATGTAGTGTTATTTAAAGCAGCAGCAGCAGGAGTGTGGAGCTCACAGCTTCAAACACAACAAATGTTAGAGATTTGTTGAAGTAGGTTTCTGGCGTTGATTTGTGTGATCAAGTGTGTTGCTGGGGCTGAAATCGGCATCTTATCAGTGTCTCTAATCAATTTTATCCTTACACTTGCTGCACTTCAAAAAACGAAACGGTGTACTGTGTTCATTTGCAGGAATTTTCTGTGTTGATGTTCTATTTTTTTTAACCTGAATTTAAAAGCATGCAGTGTTTTCTGTGTTTCAGGTTACAGCTTCACAGACAATGTCCTGACAGAAAATGACCAGCACCTTTTGCATTTTTCTACATATTTTGTAACTGGCCAGCAAGCACAGGTCAAACTAACAACCGAGGTGTTATTATACATTCAATTCAATTCAATTCAATTCAAATTTATTTGTATAGCGCTTTTCATGATGCATATCATTGCAAAGCAGCTTTACACCAAAGTAAGGTTTACAGTAAATGTAGTATTGGTTTGTACGTGTACAGATGTGAGATAAAGATCAATTTATCAATCAAGCAGACAAGAAACATTGGAAGAGTTGGCTAGAGCTGTGTGTTGCTGCAGGCTTGGCATCATCTGAAGTGCTCTGTGGGGTCGGCATCATCTCTTCTGGAGTGTTCTGGATCCAGGCTGGAGCTTGTTCATTCCTAGCAGAACAGAACAAATATAACCAAATAAGCGTAGCTGCTGTTCGAACTAAGAAACTACATCGAACTACATGAACGGTTATGAATTATTAAGGCAAATGTGTGCCTCAAATAAAGTGTTTACATTTACTGATGGTGCATGTTGAAATAAATCGCTGAGGTCGCGACGCAGGGTCATCGGAGCGCGTGCACGAGCTGGCCCTCTCCTGGGTGTGCGCGAGCGCGCGCTCTCAGTGTCGGGATGCTGCCGCGCGGGTCAGACGCGGGTCCGAGGCTCGGGTGAGAGTCAGCGCTCGCTTCTTCTGTCCTCTGTGTTCTGAGTCTGTCTTCAGCTCTCTTGTGTTTCACAGCTGTCCGCTGATCTGGAGACCCTGGGATCTTTCTGCAGGAGACACGCGACTCAATAAAGTAACTTCATCTCAGAACTGTCCTGTGTTTCTAGAGTCTGAGAGAGCAGGAGTTACAGTGTTCTTGTGTTCTTCAGGGGTTTTCTGGAGCTCTGAGGCGGGTTCAGAAGGCTGAAGATGGTTTCCATCATCCTGTGAGGTCTGCTGCTCTTCCTCTTCCTCTTCATTCTGAACACAGGGGCACTTAGATATTTGAGGGATGTTTGTCTAAAAAAATATGTTTAATTATCTCTGAATGTTCCCCGAATGTTCAAAATGCGTTGCGTGTTGTTGGAGCCCAAAACCAGCCATGAAGGTCAGTCTGTTTGTTTGATTGAGATTCATATCATCCTCTGGAAGCTGAATAAACGATCCCTCCACTGATATATGAGACAGGTTTGTCAGGATAATATTTGTCTGAGACACTAGATTAGAAAATCTGAGGCAGCAGAAGAAATGTAAACGTTGAGAAAATCATCTTTAAAGTAGTTCAAATGAAGTTCTTATGAATATTACTAATCAGAAGTGAGGTTTTGATATATTTATGGTAGGACATGTACACAATATCTTCATAGAACATGATCTTTCATTAATATCATAATGATGTTTGGCATAAAAGCAACAAGTAAGTTAATCATTTGGTAACAAGTCAATAATTTTGACCCATACCGTGTATTATTGTCTATTTCTACAAATATACCTGCTGCTGTGCTCCAGGGTCAGATATTACAGTGCTCTGGGGGGTAATGTAACAGAATGATGTCATTTAATTACTAAATACATCTAAATGTTAATTACAGAAAAATCTACTTAACTTCAAACCTTCACAAACATACAGACCTGATCTCTGACTGCTGTAACGTACGAGACGGTAGTGTTTCAGGAGTTCAGGACACAAGATAATTACAGAACCATTTTAACCGCTTTGGGTCTGATTTCAGAAACTATTTCATAGCTGTTTCTTGTTATACATTTAAATCTGTATTTCCAAATGAATATCTGTATTTAACCTCAGAATGACGTTGAGTTGACTTCTACTGTAACGGGTTAACTTTACAAATTTCCAAATGAGTAACTTTTGAAAACATCAAAAGTATCAAATATATTCAGATACATTCATTGATTAAAAGATATGCGATGAATTATTACATTTGCACTGATATTGAAGATGTGAATGTGTTCTGGGAGAGGGTTTGCTCATCCTGCAGAGCTGTGTTTTGCTCAGTCTGTGTGTTCCTGTGTGTTCATCCACAGGCTGTGTCTGCCCAGATCCAGGATGATGGAGTATCTGTCTCATCTGGGCCGGACGGTTCTGGACAGTTTCCCTGTCCAGGCCACGCTGCACTTCTACAACGATGAAGACTCCAGCTCTGAGGAAGAGGAGGATGAAGGTCGTGAAGCTCTTCAGACCCAGGCGTCTATAACATGAGGAGCGCCGAGACCGGTCACCACACCTTTGATCTGAGGATGACCCTTCACCTCAACACGGTCTTAAAGAGACAGTTCACACAAACCTCTTCCTCATGCTGCTCCGAACGTGTGAGATCCTTCTGTACAAGATATTCTGAAGACTGTAACCAAACAGGTGACGGCACCCATTGACTTTTACATTTAGTCATTTAGCAGACGTTTTTAACTTACAAGTGAGGACAAGAGAAGCAGTCAACATCAGCAGAAGAGCCCTGAGTCTCACTTAGATTAATGTAGTAGAGTGTTGTTTTCATTATATATTAAAAAACAACAAATAGAAAATGTTAGAGGCCTTTTTTTGCTTTCTGAATATGAAACTTTTGTTTTGTTTTTCAAGAAAACAAGCCCTTAATAAACAAACAGAGTTAAAGTCTAAAAGGGGCAAGTTTTTTTTACTTAATAATTGTATAGTATTTCCATATTCAGTGGGGACCAATGGCTGTTTAGTTATCAATAATAATAAAAAAAGAACAATTTGAAGAAGAATGAATGATGATGAATGTAAGTTTAGAGTGAACTGGCCCTTTAAGTGTATTATTTGAATGTTGATGGAAGTCATGTTTTTTGTCAAGATCTGAACACTAATAAAAAGACTGCTCAACATGCATTTACATCCTCCTTTTATTAAGAATTATAACAGCATACAGACAGGCTGGATGATTGATAACAACACGGTGTTTGAATAAACGCTCCAATAATAGACTAGATAGTTGAACTGAATCGGCTGCACACCTAAACTTTGCTTAAAAACTGAACAAAAGTGAAAAGTTTTGATAAACACATGACGTATTGTCATCACTTGTTCATCACATAATTGTTTTTGCAGTATAATAAAAGCCATTGTATTGTAATACATTAAACAAACATGAGAAATAGCAGCAAACAGCAGAGTTTTCCTCTGGGTCACGGAGTCACGGGTCACTCGACACCAGTCTGTTTGCTCACGAGGGTCAGTGTCTGCAGGAGACGGGCAGGAACACAACCCCACCGCAGATGAAGCAGATAGTGAGCTGACCGTTTCACTTCAGTCTGAGGTCACAGAGGTCACGGCCTGACCCCGGGCCACTATCTGGTGTTTAGAGCTGTGCTCGAAGTGCACGAGTCGACCATAGCTTACGGTGGTTTTAGGAAACACAGCCCGGGTCTGTCTGAGGGTCAGCGGGTCACGGGTCACCTGACAGTCAGATCTCAAGCCTGTCACGCAGCTGATGGATCTAAGAGTCTAAACGCCTCACTGCGCGCCAGGGTCCAGGTGAAAGAGGCGGTTGATCCGGCTGATGGGAAGGTCTCTGAGTCTGGGAATGGCTCCGTCCTGATCCTCCTCCGCTCGCTGACTCCTGGCGTAGTGATCTAAACCACAAATCACTCCATTTAACAACGCTGAGGTTTAAAATCACCTGAAATATCAGTAAAAACACGAGCGAGGGTAGAAGTCTTCACCGGTGATGTTGTGGACGGACTCGAGCGGAGCGGTGTTCATCATATTCACCCCGAACAGCAGCACTAGACACGTGCTTAAAGTGACCAGCAGGTAGATGGGTGCCGCCAGAGCCCAGTACCTGAAACACACACACACACACACACACACGAGTGTGAATCAGCTTCGCCTCATCAACACGTCAACACAGCAGTATATCAGATACTCACTTCTGGGGCCAGTAGGTCAGTCCAGCCGAGTGAAGCCAAGCGTCAGGAACAAAAGCCCAGACCAAATACACACCTGATGAGAACACACACAAACACAACGCTTTATTAGATCATGGACTCACAACTACTGCATCTTTCAGTCAGAGATAAACACACACACAATATGTTCTCAAACATACAGTAAACTAAGAAAAACTAATCTTCTTGTAACATCTAGTAACTTGTCATGTGTAACTTCCCAGCGCTGAACACATGGGTGAGAGTTAACCAGTAGCTGATTAAACAGGTTAGAGATGCAGGGGTTTATCAGAGACGTACAGAAGCCGAACTGCGAGCCCAGAAACAGCACGAAGCCGTAGATCGCTCTCTCTGGCAGAGGAGAAGGAGAGTTCTCCACCATCATCAGCTCGATCTGTCTACTAATCTATCAATCTATCA
>JAUMHI010000051.1:17192821-17213084 GCA_032359435.1 Enteromius unitaeniatus
TGTGTGTGTGTGTGTGTGTGTGTGTGTGTGTGTGTGTGTGTGTGTGTGTGTCTGTGTGTGTGTGTGTCTGTGTGTGTCTGTGTGTGTGTGTGTCTGTGTGTGTGTGTGTGTGTGTGTGTCTGTGTGTGTGTGTGTGTGTGTGTGTGTCTGTGTGTGTGTGTGTGTGTTTTGCAGGACCAGACATCAGTGAGATGAATCACTGGACTCAAGACTTGATTTCCATCCTCAGAGGGACACTCCTCACACAAACCCAGATCACACCATCATTTAAGAACCACTGAAGATATGTCTTTGTACTAGATCTCTATGAACATGCAGTAATGATGTAGAGAGGGACCAAGTAACATTCTTCAAGGTTTTCTTCGTTGTTTGACTCCTCATCTTTGTTCATCTTATTTGCTCCTTAAATCCTCTACACAGGGTTAGTTCACCTTCACGTACAAATTTGTCATAGACACACACACACACACACACACACACACACACACACACACAAATATTAACATTAGGAATAAGTAATAAGTAATATTATCCATGTTTAATAACCTGGTAAAACAATATAACTGTGGCTTCTGTTGATTTATTATTTTAAAAGGAGTTTGTTTGACTTTTTTGGGAATTATTTACTTTATTATTAATGATTTTATTATTTATTAATTATTTATTAATATCTGACCACAGCTTCCAAAAAAGAGACGGATATTCATGTTTCTACTGATGGAAAGCTTTGTTCCTTATTGCAATTTTTATATCTCGTATATAACAATGTATATAGCAAGTCCTAATTTCGCTGTAATTTAATTCAGAAAATACCTAATTTTTTTAATAAATGGTATTATTTAGATCCTAAATGAACTCCTTATTTTTAAATAAAAGCAGACATTTTCTTATTAAAGTTAAAATAATGAACACTTTACCCAAACATTAAGATATGGACTGCCAAATACATTTTTGTTTAATAATAATAATAATAATAATAATAATAATTAATAAAGAAATTCATTTTAAAATCATTGATCAACCATAACATTTCTCTACTCTGCTTGAATATTTTGTATTGATAATATTGATTGATAATATTTAGCTTTAAAGGTGATTTTCTCAATATTTAGATTACTTTAAAATCTCCTTCAATAATTTTATTTATTATATATATAATTAATATTTATAAAAATAAATCCATTGGAACGCTATGCTCGGCGGGAACAGCAGAGGGCGGGAACGCTTTTCCCGCCAGCTCGCGCTGCGCTGCAGTTCATGCACGAGAGCTCACACCAGGAAACGATTAAACGATGCTCTGTCCCCAAAAACAGGTAACGAACACCGTTAATCACACTCACAGCACACCGGGAGCTCTCTCGGTCAGATCCGACCTCAGGGGTTTGCGCGACAGCGACGTTTCAGGCGAACATCTGCATCGTTAATAATCTGAGGTAAACATCTGCTGGAGTGTCGCGGTTCAGACGAGTCGTGTTCGCCTTCATCCCAATCTCCATTAAACGTGTTCTCTTGCAGGCAGCACAGGCTTCGTGCTTTATTCGAGTAAAAGCGCGGTCTGTTAGCGAGATTGTCACGATACACGTTAAAATCAACCGATCTTCAGACGCGCTTAACGTGAGGCGCAGCGCCCGGCCTCTGAGACCCAACACCGGGTTCGACTGAGAGCCTGGACAACCGAACCAGTCACGAACTTAAAACCGAGACTTATACAGCATCCGAAGCTGAATAAATAAGCTTTCATTAGTGTCCGCTTCGTTAGGACAGGATAATTAATAGAGATCTGGAGTCTGAGGGGTCAGAAAAATCCTAAATACTGAGAAAATCCCTTTAGACTTGTCCAAATTAATTGCTAGTCAAAAATGAAGTTTTGATATTTAGATGGGACATTTACAAGATATCTTCATGGAACATGATCTTAATGATATTTTGGCATTAAAAAGTAATACATACAGTGTATTGTTGTCTATTACTACACATATACCTGTGCCTTTAAGCACATATAATTGGGTTGTTTAGTTATTAGTGTGTGTTGTTTTGTTGTAAGAGTGTGTCTGCGTTTAGCTAAGGCTCAGATGAAGTTTTTTTGTTGGGAACATAACGGAAGACTTGATAACAGAGATGTGTTTTTGTGTTTCATAAGGATGTCAGACTCAGAAGACCCTGATCTGGAGGAAGGAGCAGACGTGGTGCGACACCGAACCAAGATCGTGAATATAACTGAGAGGAAGGCGTCAGTCTGTGCTGAACACACCCATGATTCACTGCTTCTCACTCAGATCTATCAAAAGCCTTCCCCGTACATTCGGATGAAGACGCTTGGTGAGCGATCGCACTAATCTCTGTAGGATGGTTATGACCAGCGCCGCAGGGGTTTCAGTGTCGCTGTGTTTTGCAGAAGCCGTATGTGAGTGCTGGGCCAAGTTGAAGCCTGAGGTGAAGAAGGACGCGGGTCATCTGATGCATGTGTCTGTGTTTTGGTGGCATATCCTTCTGAGACCGCAGGACAATCACCCCACCACCTTATGGGCCGTGGAGATGGGCTTTCTGGATTCAAAGTGAGTCTTGAACTCTTCACGACTGTCAGTCTAACAGCAGTAATAGATTATGATTAATAACAGTCAGATATTAGACGTAATAGGTGTATGTAGTACTCTCTTGTGTTTAACTGGTTAGACTTTAAATCACGTGTGCTGTGCTCCTCAGCGAGCACTTCCTCAGCCGTGTGCCATGTGCTCGTAAATGTTTGTTTCTCTTAAGGTTTTATTTAAAAATACTGCAGCAAAACATTACGTTCAAATGAATCAATAATCAAATCGCCCAGCCCTAATTATTTTATTGTCTTGTCTTTCAGTGTGTCGAATGATTTGAGTCTGAAGAGGCTTAAGAAGATTGAGATTCTGGAAAGCCTTCTGGACGCCATGGAGAGAGGCGTATGTATCCATGCTTATGAATGCTCCCTGATCCTTCTCTGGTTCTTCAGGTCTGATCTACTGTCTTGTTTTGTTCAGCTGTCTCACGGGGACATGGAGTTGAAAGCCAAAGCTGTGGTGTCTCCAAGCATCTTTTTTTCTGATGTACGTTGCTGGCCGCTGTGGTAAGTGTGTTTTGCCAGTGTGAGTGTGAGTGTGTGTTCTGACGTCTGGTCTGTCTGCAGAACACGGATGGTTTGTCTGAAGCCATCAGTTGGCTGCTGGACTCTGGAGCTCCTGACATGGATCAGAAGCTGATGGATCTCGGCTCGGGGAAGATTCGCTTCCAGACGCTCCACTTTGTTTTTAGAGAGTGTGAGTTTAATTTCCTGTGCTAGAGATGTTGAACATGTTTAGGGCAGGGTTAATATAATAAAGGCAGCCGTACACGGTGCAAATTTGGACAGTCGGAAGACTGTATGGCCACGCACACGTCACAAGTGATATTGTTTACGGACGCAGTAAACACGATTTTAAAACCTGCTGATTTCCCCAAGTTCTGCACCAAAAACATGGACTTCTTTTCTTTGTGGCAGTAATGGCTTGTGAAAAAACAAAACAAGAAAAGAGAATGAAATCAATATTGACAGTTGCTTTTTAATGGATTATTACCATCATCTTTCTTCTTCTGTGGTTTTCTTTTTTTAGCTTTTGATTGGTCATTTCCAGTTTGCTCAACAAATCGGCTCGTTCAACAGCACACACGTCATGCTTTCAACCCACAGGCCCCGAAGTATTTTGGCATGTTTAAAAATGATTGTGAGGTCGGGGAGTGCTCGTAAGGCACTCTGCTCGTCTCGTAATATTTCACCCACCATACGAGAAGAGATGATTTCCTCCGATAACAAACAAAATTGCACACGACCTTAAAAATCGCACCGTGCACCTTAAATGAAAACCAACACTGTCATAACATTTTTTACTTGACGTAAGATAAATGCTGAGTTAAATTCAGAAATCTAAATATTTTTGTTTAGTTTATCTTGAAGAACTGAAATGGTTAAAACTAAAAATGTATATGTACAGTATATGTGTAGATATAGATATGTGTGTGTGTGTGTGTATATATATATATATATATATATACAGCAGTGGTTCAGTGCTGTCAGCATCTGTGAGCTACATGAGGGATCCTGTTTGTGTTCATTGGTGCTGACTAGTGCTGCACGATTAATCATATCGCAATCGTGATGTCAGCCTGTGCGATTACATTACAGCAGATGCTGCGATTATATTAAATAAACAAATGCATTTGTGGACATAAGACATTCATTCTTGCTCACACCAGACGCAAATGAAGCATTAAGCGCGAGTGATTTACATCAAAGTCAATGCAAAGATGCAATTAGACATCCTGCAGCGCGATTCACGCAAATTAAGTGACGCGTTAAACACGCCGGTTTTAGTGCATGCAGAAGCAGCACATGAGCAGAGCATGATCCACATGTTCAAGCGTCCAACTACATGCGAACAGTGACATTCACACCTCAGGTGTGAAATCATTTTTAGCAGAGAGGTATTTGAGGAAATGATTGATGCACTGGACAAGAAACACCAGAGGAAATATACTAAGTGTATGTTACATCCTGCTAAAATGTTTTGGGACAACATGTACAAATATAAAAATGGGTATTTGTTTTATTTTTCTGTACTTTTGACTTTGTAATTTTATTTTAAAGTTAATTTTATGTAATTTAATTCAGTAATATAAAGATGTTACTGTTGTTTAATTTTGTACAATTTAGTTGTAATTAGTTGTTGCTAGATTGCACTGTATTCTGTATCTTAGTTGAGAAACACAGATTTCAGCATTATTAGTAATCTGTGAGTGCAGTTTCCTTGATAACAAGCAAGTTGAGTAAAACCACTGACATCTCGTATCACAATCGCAATTTTGACCTTAATAATCGCAATGTGACATTTTTTCCCAAATCGTGCAGCCCTAATGCTGACTAACGAACGTCTGACCCCACAGATTCACATTATATTCAGCTGCTTTCACGCAATAAAGAGAAAGCCATCGAGGAGCTGAGATCAGAGCCCGACAATTGTTCTTTATCGGTGAGAGTCTTTAAGATCAAATGACCTGTTTGTGGCCATATTTAACGTGGTGCATTCATAAGATTATTAAAATCTTTTTGTGGTTGACTCTGATTGCTGCTGTATTAAGTGGATATGGGGCACAAATGGAATACTGTTCTTTAACTCTGGTTTCATTCTAGAAAAGTGAAAAAATGAAAAACAAAGGAAATGAGCAATTTCAGAGGAGGAACTATGACCTGGCGTTGAAGTGGTACACCAAAGCCATTAAATACCAGTAAGTGACAGAACAACCTTGCTGCTTTGGTTCCAAGTCCACGTCACTTTCCCATGTTTTAATCTAATGTTCGTCTGTCTTTTTCCTTTTCAGCCCAAGCAACCACATCCTGTACGGCAACAGAGCGCTCTGCTACATTCGCTCTGAGAAATATCTGTGAGTTTAACACACACCATACACAATAATCAAGAACATGATTGATCGGGGATACTGATTGTGGGAACTGCTTTCAGGAAAGCACTTGGAGATGGAAAACGAGCCGTTATATTGAAGCCAGACTGGGTCAAGGTAAGTGCTGGTTACACTAGAGATGGGATGTTTGATTCACTATTGATTCAAACTGGTTCGAAAGCTGTGTCGAGGCTTGTATCAAATCTGTGTGATCACGTGACTGATGAAACAAAATGAATCCCCTGAAGCGAGAACTTAAATCTTTGGGTGAACTAACCCTTTAAGAGTAGCGGCTATATTTGCAGCTGACCACTAGATGTCACTGGTTGCAATCAGGAAAACACTGCCATCTTTGGGTTAAAAATATTTTAAACATTTCTTTTTTTGATGAGCTGATAATGATCTATGGTGTTATTTGTTGTGCCTCACCATCCACAGTAATCTTTGTACATCATTATTTTTGATAACAGTCTCAGCTCAAGTCAGTGGTTTTGTGAAATAGCTCTTTGTCGTGATGCGTCACTGTTCAAGCTTAAGTATTTGTTTGCAGGTCACTTTATGTATATATTGTACAGTACACGCTGATGATGAACTGCACTAGTTGTAGTTTCAGTCCACCGATGTCTGAGTTACCCTATTATGATTCGATGATGCTTTAGAGTCTGTGAAAGAGATGCTTTCTCAGTCATTAGAATGGTTTTCTCAGGTGAAGCTGTGATGAAACTTCCAGTTTCCCATCCAGAGCTTTTAGTCACATGTCTCTTGGCTTTCAGGGTCACTACCGCTTCTGTGATGCTCTGTTCTATCTGGGGGAACATCAGAAAGCTCTGACGGCCAACCGGCTGGCTCAGGAAGTCTGCGGCGCAGGACAGAAAGACCTGCTGTGGCAGTGCGAGCAATTCCAGACGGAGCTGCAGGACATGAAAGGTATCGTCCGGTCCTTCAGCACAGCTTCAGCCGCAAGCGACCGCAGAAGAGCACTTTTACCATGGTTCTGGATCATCTATTTAAGTTTACCATTTGTAGTGATTATAATTGTGATACCTGGTCATGTAGCTTCCTTCAAAATATAGTTACCATAGTAACATTGTAAATCCGGTAAATTCAGTCAGTTGCCTTGTTTAAGTAGAACTCACTCCAGCCTTGAAGCAGCATGTGGAAAGGTTTTTATGGTTAATTTGTATTAAATTTGATGAATTTATTATTTATAACGCCATAAAAGAACTATATACGGTAAATAACAGTAACTTGAGACATTACTGTATTCTTAAGGCCTCTTCACACCATGCAGATAGCGATATAGCTCTAATAATACTTCTCAATGTTAAATAGCAGCGTCCACACTACAGCTATGACGATAGAGGACAGAGAAACAATATCGTTGGGAATCATTTTCAGAAAATTTTTTTTCCAGCCGATGAACAATAGAAACATTGACAACCAATCAGGATCAATCCTGCTATCATGAGCTTGAGAACTTAAAGCGGCAGACGCACAGACTAATGAATAGATGATATAACTTGCTGGTGTGGACGCAAACATAGTTATCGTGTTTAGTGTGAACGGGCATTTAGAGATTGCTACACTTTTTTTTCTGCTTACTGTTTCAACATACACAGAGTGGCGTGGAATAAAGCAACATTCTTCCACAAGTCTACATGTTGTAGAGTTTGTCTATCTGTATAACTTCAGGAAGAGAGACACCAAAGTGAGGGCAGAACACCCAAACAAAGTTTGTGTTGTGTTTCCAGCAGAGATGAAGACCAGGAGAACTGAAACGAAGAAAACGTCTGCTAAAGCCAGGTGTGTGTTTGTTAAAGCTCCATTGCTGCTCTGGTTTTGCTTCAAGCGAATGATTAAGGTTTGTTCTGTAATGCAGATCACATACGGCCAGCGATTCTTCAGGTCATCAGAGACCCAGTCGTCAGCCTGAAGTGACGTCTCCGTCTTCAGTCCAGGAGAGTTCGGTGAGATGAGCTGCTGAGAGTTGTTTGTCATTGGTAGGGTTGTAACGGTATGAGATTTTCATGGTATGATAATCGTCTCAAATATCACAGTTTCGTTGTATACAGTATTAGCTATCATTATTATTATAATAATTATCAGCTACAATGACCCTTAAATGAATAAAATGAGATTTGGTTTTTGGCTGAACATGGTTTATTGTAACAAACTTTTTTTTTTTTTTTTTTTATAAAAATGAAAAAAAAACATGGAAGAATGAGTTTAACGTTTAGGGAGAAAAATTAAATAAATATTAGACAAGAATAAATCAAGCTCCTCTTCTTTAACAGCATATATGAGAGCGATGTGTGCAGGGTCATGGATGGATGTGAACAAAACTGAAATGTGGCTCTAACTTGGATGGGTTTTCTGATATAATTGGTCTGGATTCTATAATTCAATACAAAAGTCCAATCAGGTGAAATAAAAACAACTTTTGCTTCTCTACACGAGAGGTCTACTAAATTAAAACGGGCAAAAAAGCTAATATATTTACTAACAGTAATATATTTCAGTCCTTACTACTACAGGCTAAACCAAAATTTTTTTGACAGATTGTACTAAACACCTTTGAGTTTTCAGTGAGTGTATTTGATGATTATTCTTTTTAATAAAATTATAAAATGAACATTAAGTGTTCTCTGAGAGTAGCTCATGTTCATATGTTCACGTCTTCTCATAGAGTGAGACAGCAGACGCCTTAAAACCATGAGCATCACGCGCACTTGAGTGTGTACTACAAGGTGAAACGGTGCTGTTCTTTCACACAGAGACACCGAATATCAAATCACAATATATGGCAGCCTTTTCGCGCTGTAAATTCACAGACACGCATCGCGATTTGATTTACTGCACAGCTACATTTTGATTTATACAATTACATGGCTGGTTTCTGGGATTCCCTCTGCATCAGAAATAATACCGCTTTAATATTTTTATATTCATTTATATTCATGGAGGGATGGTGCTCACGAACGTGGGAGAACATGTTTGGCGTATTTCCTCCTTTTGCCGCGCTCTTTGTCCACATTTCTTGCAAACTGGATATCCATCTTTAAGGACAACCACGATAATTTTAGAATTAACCCAAAATATTCCCATCCTGCAGATTTTAATTAGTTTTTCAGCGGGTTAGAATTTGCAGCCTCTCTATCAGACTCTCTATTCAGCTGTATGGGTGGAGTCTAAGCAGTCTCGCGGGAAGAAGTAAACCTGGTTTAAGGAAATGTGCACGATATGATAATCGTACTTGTCAATATCACAATAAAGCGCCATACCGTTACAACCCTAGTCAATAGCTTTGTTTTAGCAAAATGTTTTAATTTTATGATTTGTTTTTATTATTTTGGTTGCATTTAGTTTAAAGTTTTTTTTTTTTTAATCAATTTATTTCCAGTTAGTAATGTAGTGTTTAAAATAAATAAATATTTTTTTTTAAGCCAGTGTTTAAATTGATTGGTTTTGTTTTTTTACGTGAATGTAAAGTCTAATTGCTGTAATGTTGTTATTTTCTCAAAAAGCAGAAATCTGAAAACAGGAAAGACCAGGATGACACTGAAGGTGAGGGAGGAGATGCTTTTTAAAGTGAAGTTGCTTTTTTGAAGCTCACTGACAGCAGGGTTAGACACGCATTGTCCATCTAGCACTGAAAAGCATCGAATCTGTGTCTGTTTCAGCCTTACATCTGTGTTGTGTCTTTCCTTTTTTATATTTGTGTATTCTTAATTCACTCAGTTATGACTAGTGCTGCACGATTAATCATATCGCAATCGCGATGTCAGCCTGTGCGATTACATTACAGCAGATGCTGCGATTATATTAAATAAACAAATGCATTTGTGGACATAACAAGACATTCATTCTTGCTCACACCAGACGCAAATGAAGCGTTAAGCGCGAGTGATTTACATCAAAGTCAATGCAAAGATGCGATTAGACATCCTGCAGCAGGATTCGCGTGAATTAAGCGACACGCTAAACACGCCGGCTTTACACTGCACGCATAAGCAGCGAGCATTCAGAACATGAGTGTGCGCCGATTATACTTTCATTCTGGTAGCTTGTACTGCAGGCTATAGACAAGCATCTTTCTGTCTTATTTTCCAGCATTCTTCTCCGAACACTGTGTGCCATGTGCTTTGATTCATGTCATTTCTCTGAACCTGCTACGCACTGTTGCGCTGTGTGAAAGCTCTCATCTATTAACATGGGGACAGAAAAAGCACAAACGCCACACGCAGCTGAACCGCGGCTTGTACTGCAGTAGACTATAGACAAGCAGGTTATTTCTGTCATATTTTCCAGCGTTCTTCTCCGAACGTTGTGTGCTTTAATTTGTTTTTGCCAGCATACTTTGTTGTGCGACTGCCTTATTATAGTTTACACAATAAACTTGAGCAAAGTTTTCAATATTTGTATACGAAAAAATAGCAGACCTGTCAGCAATAACGATGTTTGACCCTTCTTACATGTTGTATAAGAAATATTATATTTTGCCAGACAAAGGAAGGCTTGCGTGCAGATGCTAGATTGAATAAGTTACACTTTGAGAATCCAAGACATAATGAGGAAATATTTCCAACAAAAAAGTGTATTTGGATGAAATAATTGAATTGAAAAACTAATCTCAAAGCTAACAAATGCCTCTTGTTTTATTCATTTAAAGTTTTATTCTTTGAAGTTTGGGCAAAAACTTGTTTTTGTGCATTTTATTTTAGCATATGGTGAGCGTGAAACATGAAAAACATCAATTACGTGATTTTATGTTACTTCTCAAGTTTGGGTCAGTTTAGATCAAGAACAACGCACTGTCATTTTAATTAAAAATAGAGTTGCGCCGAAACTATCGCGGCACTGACGCTTCTGCTCTGCTCCTGCTACGCGCTGACGCGCCGCTCCTGTGTGGAAGCACTCATCTGTTAACATGGGTGCTGAAAAAATACGCCCTGCTGACGTGTGCAGTGTGAAACCGGTGTAAACTCCTCATGTTCAAGCGTCCAACTACACGCGAATAGCAAGATATATTCACCCAAGTCCCCTCAGGTGTGAACACACTTTTAGCAAAGAGGGATTTGAGATTGTGATGATTGACGCACTGGACAAGAGACACCAGAAGAAATATACTTCACATCCTGCTAAAATGTTTTGGGACAACATGTACAAATATAAAAATGAGTATTTGTTTTATGTATCTGTACTTTTCACTTTTTAATTTTATTTTAATGTTAATTGAATGTAATTTAATTCAGTAATGTAAAGAAGTTACTGTTATTTAATTTTGTAAAGTTTAGTTGTAATTAGTTGTTGCTAGATTGCACTGTATTCTGTATCTTAGTTGAGAAACACAGATTTCAGCATTATTAGTCATCTGTGAGTGCAGTTTCCTTGATAACAAGCAAGTTGAGTCAAACCACTGACATCTCGTATCACAATCGCAATTTTGACCTTAATAATTGCAGTGACATTTTTCCCAAATCGTGCAGCCCTAGTTATGACATTTTTATACCATTTCATAAACATATTTTTCTCCATGAATAAGATAAGAGAATGTGTTCTTTTCAAGGTCTTTATGGTCTCTGGACAATATTGTGAGGCAGTCACTTTCTATGGCTTGTGGTATGACACCAGGGTTCCCCATATGTTGGTATATTTGTGGTGGGCCACCACAACATCCAGATCAACCACCACAAATATCCTGCATCTCACAAACACACGAGCGCGACTTAAGCTCAATTTTTACTTTTTAACTTTCAGACCTGCATTTTGGCATCATTTTGGCTGCAGTTTTCCGTAACGGGTGTATACTGACACACCTAGCAACTATTTAAACAAACAAAAAAAAAAAAGTTTTTGTTCTGTATCGTACTGCCCCGCGAGTGCAAGCTCTAACTCTCCCGGAGCAGTGTCGCCTCTCTCAGCATCTACTCTGTGCAGTGACTGGCAGAGAAATAGTGCTTTCAGTTGGCAAAAACAAAACAGCGTTTCCAAGCACCTGTTGCTTATTGACTGTTTGGACTTAAATATGAACACAATTTAATTTGTCTGTTAATGTGATCATAGTTTGTTACTCAGACGCAGGAAGCGAGCAGAATGATTTTATCAGACGCTGTCACATGACAGTGAGAGTGATTCCTGTGTAGGGTTAATGTTTACTATTTATACTTGTTTTATGTATGACAATAGAAAATATAACATGAACAGCTTTATTGGGTATTCCGTTGTGCTACAGTATGTGATGGTTCATAGAGTAGAACATATCTGAAGTGCCAAAACCTGTCTAAACACAAACTGGACACAATTATGTTGTTTGTATGCTAATTAATAGGTGACGTCATCTGCCACCACAAGTCTCACAAAATCCTGTGGGAAACACTGAACACTACTTTTAGATTTGTGTCAGATGAAGTCTGAGCAGTGAAACATTCACCACTATGATTATACTTCTTAATCAGCACCGGCTCTGCTCAGTTCTCTGCTGATTGAAGACTGTTAACAGGTTTTGGACACAAGAACAAACAGATCTAAGGTTTTTTGTGGAATCTTATTCGATGTAACTGACTTGTTCTTTAGTTTCCATCAAACTAAGCCAGTGAAGAGGTTTTAGTGGTCACACTCTGTGTTCAGCTTGAATATCATGTTGTTGGTATAAATTGAAGGATTTCAAAAACTCCAGGTTTGTCATGCGAGCGTGTTCTGACAAGTTAAACTTTCCCTCCACAGGAAGTGAGTTTATCTGAGTGTCAGGTGTTTCCTGCATCTCTCCTGTCGTGTGTGTGTGTGTGTGTGTGTGTCTGTGTTTACTCCTCCTTCGGGCCACTGCACTCGTTTCTAGAAGCAACGGGTGGTTAGTCTGGACTTACGGGTTTCTGATTCACTTGTTATCATACGACGCAATAATCCCATAATTCACTTTTTTCAGGGAATTCAGGAGCTCAAGTGTTCGCTGAAGGAAGAGCTGACAGAGTCAAAGACATAAAGAGGTAATGACCTGGGTTATGATGAAAATAAAAGGGGAAAAGCTGTTTTCTCGCTCATTTTTGTAAGAGTTTTATTTGAGATGTTAAATATTAAACTGATATGATTTATGGAGATTGCTTTGTTTGTTGCACAAATTAGTGAACCATTAACTTTTTACTGAGAGTAAAATAAAGAGGTAATGACAGTAAGTAAGGTTAGATTCACTTTCGTTTCACATTAGCTTGGGTTTGTTTCAGACAGAAACAGGATGTTTATTTCAGCTGTTTCTTCACTGTGTTTGTTATGCTGATCATCTCAAGCAGAATTATGAACATATTAACTAATACTGGAACAAGATACCTTTTCACTACTTGAAATGACATTGACACTTTACGTATATATATTTTTGTAAACGTTAGATTACTGTGTTAGTTAGCATGACCTAACAAAGAAATGCAGTTTTAAAGCATTTATTAATCTTTTGTTAACGGCAACATTTACTAATATTCTGGTAGTCATATCTGCTGTCAGTATTATTTAGTAGTGTTGGACTGAACAGGTTTTATTTTTATTAACTAACATTGACAGAGCTTGACAAGTCTTTGCTCATTGTTAATGCATAAAGGATTAACTGAAACAGAAAACGTACATTGTTTCAGCTAGCATACTGTTTTGATTTAATGGAAGTATTGAGCTGAAACAATATAAACATTGAAAAAATCAAAACGTAAAAAAAAACATGTCACAACAGAAAATCAAATCTAATTCCAGATATTAACAGAAGGAGTAGCAGTATGTCTCTGATAGTAAACAGCACTAGTGTATGAGTCTAGTTTTGGAGGTACACTGGCTTCTGTGACCCTGAGCGGCTCTGCTCTTTTAGGAAACAGTGGACTGATTTCATTGAGCTGCTTGTAATATTATGTTTATTTCTGATTAATTTTTCCTAGTGAAATGAGCCCACGGAAGACTAAGAAAGCCTCATCTGCTGTCCCAGAGAAGCCGGCGGTTCGGAGCAAACACTCCGCTGTCCCGGATGGACCGAGCCCCCCAGCTGTGAGTGTGTGTGTGTGTGTGTAGCCTCCAGTCCCTGACAAAAGTCTTGTCTTGTGTACAAATTGACCTCAAGTGCGTATATTGTGTGTAAATATATTTTTAATCAAGATTATTTTACAAGAAATGGCTCATTTTATTCCCAACAGCTTTTGTAATAATGTTTCAGTGTAAAACAAAACTGCAAAAATTGACTCAATGGGCTTTACCAAGTTTTAAATATTAGAATACTTTTTGACAAAGACATAAGTGTTGTCGCCTTGTCATATGAGCTTCACCTGTGACTAATAATGGATCAATTAGGTCTCAGGTGTGTATAAAAAGAACCCCAGTACACTAGACCTTCACATCAACTGCAGCTAGACCTCTGCAAACATGCCTAAGATTCACCCCGACTAAAGTGAGGATTATCAAGAGGCTGAAGACCAGATTCACTGCTGATGTGGCAGGCAGACACCTTCAATGTGTCTCAGCATCAAGTACAGAGGATTAAAAAAAAGATTTAAAGAGACTGGAGCCGTTTTTGACAAGCCCAGGTCAGGCAGACACCGCAACACAACTGCTCGAGAGTACCGAAAATCCATGGCCAGCCCATTTTCCACGAGACCTGGTCACCTGAAGTCCCTGTGTCAACCAGAACGTTTTTTCGGATTCTGTCTCTAAATGGCCTCCATGTTCGAATCAGTGCCCAGGAGCCAGCACTAAACAAAAGACAATTGAAAAACTGTGTGGTATTTGCCAAGGCCCACGGCCTGCTAAAAGGATGGATGCTGGAAAAGAGGCAGAAGGTGGATTTTTCTGTTGAATTACACAACAGTCGCTGCAAATATTGCAGGAGACCTACTGAAGCCTGCATGGATCTGAGATTCACCCAGAAAACAGTGACGTTTGGTGGTGGAAAAATCATGGTCTGGGGTTAAATTAAATTGATCTTCAAGGGGGTACGGAGCGCCTCCCTAATATAAAGGCAGGGGAAACACTGGTGTGTGTGTGAGCATGCTCTGACGCTCTGCTGTGGTGTCTGCAGGAGGATGAGAGCGAGGCTGGGAGGAGGAAGCGCTTCTGTGCTGCTGTGCAGGACGCTCATGTGGCTCTGAATGACCAGCGCTGCAGGAACGCCCAGCAGTCCTTCTCAGTGGCCCTCGGGATTCTGGAGACCAGCGGGACCTCGGTACTGTGCACGTGTGTGTGTTTGTGCATGCAAATGTGGTTTATGAGAATGCAAATTTGTATAATGACAAATTTTACAGTGAGAAGGTGATTTATAAGTTTTTCAGTGTCCCTGTAAGGCTTATACAGGCTTATAAATCATTCAGAATTAGCTTTTTTATCTAAAAATTTACAAAATCTAAAAATTGGCAGTAGTTTCCTGTGAGGGGTAGGGTTAGGTTGGTGTAGCTCAATTAAAAAGATGGTTCGTACAGTATAAAAACTAGTGGTGGGCCGTTATCTCAGTTAAAGGGATAGTTCACCCAAAAATGAAAATTTGATGTTTCTTTGCTTACCCCCAGGGCATCCAAGATGTATGTGACTTTGTTTCCTCAGCAGAACACAAACAAATCCAAATTACACCCTGTGGCTCGTGACGATTTTATGCGTGCACTGCTATAGTCATTCAGATTAATTACAATTAGTATAATCACAAATACCATGGTGAAGCTAAATAGCTAGTACAGGAAAACCATGTTAATGTGTGCTTACTTTAGTTCAACTATTATGATTTTTGTTTGTAGTAAACCCTGATACTGATATTACAATAGCCAGTCTAAACAGTTTACGTGATCTGGATCTTTATTTGTTTGTTTATTCTTATATATCAAAATATATTAGACACTCGTGTGGTAAGAGCATCTATGGCATATCGCTTTGGCTAAAACACACAAGGAAACGCGTTGTGAAAAAGAATATCACTGACATCACATTCGGACTCTAGAATTATCACAGAGGTTGTGAGAGAAAAACACAGACATGGCAGATTCGGACGGGATTAAAATCACCAAGTACTTCTGTGAAATAAAACATTCTCTAACGACCCCCTGTGAAACTAGTCCCGTCCCAATAGGGCTTTACTTTTAGTCATTACTTGGGTGGCACACATATTCTGAATGCCTTTGGCAGAATTCAAATGAGCCATTTTAATCTAGAGTAATTTCAAAATGTATCTAGATTAAAAAAATAAATAAATCTATGCCCACCCCTTTTAGTCACAAGTCTTAATTTGTGTGACCTCCATCTATGGTAACCAGCAAAATTAAGCTTAGCCTAGTTGGCCTGTGTTGTTTGGCTGATGATTGAAAGCACACTTTCTGACAGTGATAAAGATGGAGAACAGGAGCTTCCTGCTTTTTTTGTCAGTGTCTTAAAGTTAGTAAAGCGTGTATAGAGAAATCTCTCTCGTTTGACTCGGTCACATGGACACTCAACACTAAACTGCTGTTTTCTTTGCTGGTTAGGGTTGTTGTGTTAGAGTTTTAGATATTTGACTGTAATATAAATGGTCAGGACCCTCGTTTATTAGTGTGCTTCTGTGTCTGACAGGAGCTGGGTTTAACAGAGCTGGATAAATCTGTGCTGATGTATGGATATGCCAAGGCCCTGATGGAAATTGGACAGCCTGAGGTAATGCACCATAATTCACCTCGATGTTTACCTGGAATGTGATGTAACGAAACTCCTGCTAGTATCATGTGAAGGAGACGTCTTATGTGATTGAAGTCTTATGATTGAACTGCTCTGACTTTAAGGATCTGTAAAGATGGACGTGATGGTTGATCTCAGAGATCGTTACTAGTTATTTGGCAGATGTTCTTTTCTCTTCCTTTTCCTGGAAACTCCCCAATACTCCCTAATTCTTCTGCCACAGTCTCCTCATAAATTTAGCTACTTCTCTTTTGAAGGTACGGTGGAGTCCATCTAGACTGTAGAAATACATCACAGAGTGATTATTGAGTGTCTGTCTCATTGTTTTTATCTAAAGAATGTGTTTGAAGGCCTTGTGGCGTAAACGAGCCCTCTGTGTCAGTGCTGATACAAGCTCAGTGTACAGAGTTAAATCACGGACGACTAGAGCCATGGCTGTTCTACAAACCTCAGTGCAGGATAAAAAAGGTACTCTGTTTTTAGTTGTTATTCATCGATTGTGTTGTTTCTTATATTTGAAGGAACTGGCTGAAGCTCAGCAGTTGTTCACCAAATTAGAGTCCTCCGAGAGGAAGTTTCAGTCGCTGGTGCATTATGGGATGGGCAGAGTCTACCTGAAGGAGAACAGGTGAGTGTGGTGTTTTTGAATGCTGCTGCACTGCATGCTGAATCTCATCATTTCCTGTCTGTTTTTGATCTCTTGTAGTTTTACTAAAGCTCTGGAGTGCTTCACTAACGCTCAGCTGATGATCCAGAGATGCATCACACCTGGAAAACTTACCTGGCCAACCACTAAAACTACAGTAGAGGAGACGCAGTCTGACAATTTAAAGGTGTGTGTGTGTGTGTGAGAGACATCTTGACAGCTGATCCCAGAATTTTCTGGCTTTAACACAGTTAAATCTTGATTTAGACACAATTACAGATTGATCATGTTCAGATGTACTAACAGACTCTAAAGAGCATTCAGCATGATTCAAAGAGGAACGAATCTCAGTGATTGTCTGCAGATGTGAACCCATGAATAGCTCTTGTAACCATGCTTGACATGCTGACGTGTTTCCATTCAAAACAGGAAGTTGGAGTTTTTTTTTTTTTTTTTTATATATATATATATATATTTTTTTTTTTTTTTTTATTAATATTCAGTGGGGTTTAGCTCAGTTAAGCCACAACTGCAGGTGTACTACAAATGTCAACAGAATGTTGACTGAAAGCAACAGGATTGTGTGCGTTTATGGTGCTGACACAAACTGTTTCTGTACTGAAGAAACATCTGGAGAACTTCATCGAGGTCTGTAAGTTTCCTCCTAAAGCGGACGCTGTCTGCCGGTATCAGCACTGCTTGTGTCCTACGCTGGAGATCTACTTCAGCGATCCAGACTTTAAGGTGAGTGTGCCGAGCTGAACCTGCTGCCTGATGGGTCTGACGGTCTGTGACGAGTGTGTGCTGTTCGCAGGGTTTCATCCAGCTGACCTGCTGTCAGAGCTGCAGAGTGGAGTTTCATATGAGCTGCTGGAAGAAGCTCAAAACACTATCATTCTCAGATAAGAGCGATAAGGTCAGAGGGACATGCATGATGCCACTTATGAGAGAAACCTTTGCATGGCACAAACACTCACTGTTCTTATCCTTTTACTGCAGGATTTTCTAAAAAATTCATGTTTTACACCAGACTGTGAAGGTCAGGTCTGTCACATTGTAATATATGGCTCGACAGGGCTGATAAAGTGTGAGGTGAGATGTGTATTCTAACTCCACTCACTCACACTCAAACACAAATACATTTTCACTCACACACACGTGTATATATGCGCTCACACTCATAAATACACACATTCGCACTCATTCATTCACTCACACACACACACACACACTCGCAGCACACAGTGGTGTTTCGTTTGCTTACTAAGATTCTCCTCATCTTTCAGTTTAAAACATCTATTCCTAAAATCAGACCTGCTGGACGATTGAGAATCAAGCAGCAGTGTGCAAGGTGGTGTTTATTGCATCTTGCTCGTTATATTTCATGCTTTAGCTGCATCTGTTGATAACAGCTCATTTCTCTCTCTGTACCTCGGCAGTATTAAGAAGTTAAAGTCAAAAAATGAACGAAAGCTTTTGAGGAAACAACACAAGTTGGCAGCACGTTCTGCCTGTCAAGAGAAAAAGGAAGTTATGTCTGCAGATGACCCTAAAGACCTGACGGCAGAGAGAGGTATCTGGATACATATTTATCCTAATAATGCATAACCAAGTTAAAAGATTTGAATTCATTTACAATTACAATTTCAATGCAAGGGTCAGTTCTGAGGCCCTCTGGTGGGCTGGATGAGAAGCACTGTTAGAAACGCTGTGTCTCCGTTCTTGTTCCTGCAGACCCACCCACAGACTGTATTTATATGGACCGTGTTTTACATCAAATTCATGATAACAAAGGACTTTTTAAAGAAGAGTCAGTAAATATTTCTTGCTTTTTGGAGCACCTAAGGCCGTGGCTGGATTTATTTGAGAGTAAAGGACATGAGAGTGTGTTAAACAGCCATAGAGACCCAGGACCACTTTGGGAGCTGGTGGATCTACTGCTGGAGTCTGGAAACCGGGTCTGTGCTCGAGTCTTTATCCAAACACTCAGCCTCACGCTTCATATCAAACCTAAACTGCAGCTTTGGGCTCAGCAGCTGGATAACGCTGGTGCGTTTCTTCCACATCTCCTGTCCATCATTAATCGTTCTGATTATGTTTTTGTAAACAATGCTTTTCTGTCTCATCCGTCAGGTCTGAAAGCCGCAGAGTCATTCATCAATCGTTATAGCTCTCATTTGGAGGATTTGGACCTGAAGCCTCTGCTTACATTCGCACCGCTGCAAGAGACGCTTATCGAGAAATTTGGGACCGTTCCTGAATTATTTGACCGTGATGTTTTAACTGTAATGGAGTACTTAAGACAGGCTCCAGCTAAAGAAATGCGTCTGTTTATTTGGACTCTAGAGTTGAATCGAGAACGCTATCATTCCTGTCACTCCATTCTCGATCAATATTTTGAAGACGGTATGTAACTCAGAACGGGTGTTTTATGTGTGAATGAGTTTTTTGTTATTAATTGTTATAATTTTTTTTCTTTTAGATGCTGTTTGTTTAGTCATTAAAAAGACGGATGATGACGAGCACATAGTAAGAGACGTGTACTGAAGAGTTTGTTTCTGAAGCATTTCATCTGGGTTTGAGGTATTAATTCTGTGTGTGTGTGCGCGTTTCAGAGCTCAGTATTTAAGAGTAAGAACAGGCATCGCAAGAAGAAGCAGAAGGAGTTAAAGGTGAGTTTGGTCAGTGGAGTGGCGCTGGCCGGTGAGCGTGATACTCATCTGTGTGTGTGTGTGTGTTTCAGTCTGTTATTGTGCTGTCTGGAATGAGAGGTGGACCTTTGAGGGATGAGGATGACGAAGATGACCTGTTCCCTGAAGAAGACGCTTTGTAAGTTCAGAGCCGTGACACGTTGCATGCGTGAAGAAGCGAGTCTGTTTGGTTGATGCTGTGAATGTGATTTTCCAGGATGTTCCTGAATGATCCGTTCAGTGTTCCTGAACACCTGCGAGGGCCTGTGGCGGAGTTTGAGGAGCAGTACGCCGGAGGAGCACACCGCAGCCATTACGAGAGGATCCTGGACAATAACCCCGACCCCACTAAAGAGAGTTTATACGAGTATGTCTCACAGCATGATTGTGACCAGTGTTGGGGGTAACAGATTACTTTTTCAGGAAACTAGTAATGAGTTAATTTTTGTTTTATTGAGCTACTTGTTTGAGTAACGGCAGTTCCTGTTTATTGACCGACAGCTCTCCTGTCCTGTGAACTATGATGGAAACACATTTACTGAATAAATTCCTCCATGCGCATTGAAAAAATCACTTTGTGATGCTATGAGAAGGATAACCTGACTTAATTTCTTAAAAAACAAACAAAAAAAAAAAGTAACTTTCCCCAGCACTGTTCACCCCATGGACTATAAATATAACAGTTTAGTTGGGGACACCTGATTTCCAGTAACCATCGTCGTCTTGATTACAGAGACCGCCTCTGCATTTGATAAATAAAGTTTAATTCTCGTCACTATACATTACCATTACTCTGTTCTACTTGATAATGTTCAGT
>JAUMHI010000051.1:17213184-17228288 GCA_032359435.1 Enteromius unitaeniatus
GGTCATAGGTGTAATGGTGTTTCTACTGTACAGACTGTGTGTGGTATTGTCCTAAACCTACCCCTTACAGGAAACACCACACACTCCTACATTCTCAAACACTGTTTAGTATGTTTTTAAAGTCTTTTGAATTACGGGACACTGAAAATATCCTCATAATCACCTTCATATTGTAATACCTGTCACTATACACATTAGAGTCTTCATAATCACACACACAACACCTTAACTAGTGTTTTTGTTACTTGATGCTGTTTAATATAAAGTAGAGAGTAAGGTTTGAGGGTTTGTGCTGATGAGCGCTGAAACTCATGATAATATATCTGTTGTGTTGGAGAGGAAAGAAACACAGGAGCAAGAGAAATGAACACAGATCCTTAAAACAGATCCTTAAAGCTACATCCTATCCTGCTGAAGTATTAATATTAATTGATAAAAAATAAAGCCCTAATCTTTTAAAGGTTGTTATGACGTATGTCTAATTGCTCTGATTGGTTTCTGTATGTTATTCATATATATATAGACATATATAACCCCCCCCTCAGAATGATTCTGGATAACTCACGAGTTCTCACAAAAAGTCAGAATTCAGAGAAAAAGGTCCTCTCTATTTGTGATAGTTGAGTTCAGTAAACAGAGGGTGAGAGTGAGTGTTAGTGTCTCGCCTTGACGGAGTTGTAGAAGGCCTCGAAGACTCCGACGCTCTTGGAGCTGAGCTGCAGGTTGACCAGTCCCTCCAGCCCGAGAGAGACTCCCTGATGCTGCAGCGGGTCTCTACAGCTGACCAGCAGCACCCCGCTCACCCGCTCCTGAAACACAGCACACTGAGCTCAGAGACGCGCTCACCCCGCGCTCACCCCGCGCTCACTCCTGCCTCTTACCCCCTCATGATACACTTTATTCGCCCGCTTGAGCCTGATGTCCAGCGACACGCTCATCTTCTCTGCGCTCGCTTCCGCGTCGTATTACCGCTGACGTCACGCGGAGGGGCGGGGCTCCTCTGCCGCCTTTGTACAACTTTTTCCTTAAAGGTGATATTAATAATAAACACAAATAAAAATACATGACTTCACGAAAATAAATAATGCCTATAATCGGAGAGGAATGAAATTAAACACCTTTACAAGGAATATACGTATTTTCTAAAATAAGTTGCAAAATAAATAATACTACTTAAATAAAATAGCAATATACATTGCAATACCATATAAAAAGTATAAGTGATTAAATATATTAAAAGCTAATGAATTTAAACACAAGGGGCGTATAACTTGAGCAGTTTTTAGACATTTCCTTGTTCTGCTTTAAGGACTGAAATAAAATGTTCAAAACGTTTTTAAATCCTGCAAAATCTACATTTGCACTTAAACTGATGTTTAAAGTACTTCTAATAAAAAACTAAGCAGGATCCTGAGAAGCAGTGAATAATAAATGAATAATAATAACTATCTGCTGGCGCATGATTGACCCAGTGAAGGTCATTCTGATTCTGACCACAACACCACAACACACAGGGTATTATTTATTATTATTACCAGAGATAAAAGCACATCAAATACGCATTCAATTTATACATGTGTGTAACAGCGAGTCAGTAATAACAGAAAAAGATTAAAGAGAAATGTTTTAACAGCTTTAGGATTTTTGTTGAACTTCTGAAGCGCGAATAAACTCAGAGACGCCTCAGCCACGCCCCACGACACGTCAGATTGATTGGCAGTTTCCATGGCGACCAGAGAACGGCTCTTGCGTCACGAGGTCATCCGGGAACTCGGCCGTGTGACGGACAGTCGCTATGGAAACGCTCTCGCTCGGCTTCCATTTTGTTCCCGACTCCTTTCCCTTCCTCCAGAAGACCGACTCCGCTCCACCGAGACCGAGACCGAGACCGAGACCGAGAGACCGACCGCCGACCCGCCGACACCGAGCCGCTCCGCGGGGGCGAGTTTAGCGCGCGAGTGCCGTGCGCGGGTGTGCAGCGTGCGCGCGCGCGCCATTTTGTCCAGCAGGGGCGCGCGCGCAGGATGAGTGACTGACGGACGCACGCGGGACTGCTGCGCTGCGGAGCGCGCGACGCTCACCGACAGACACGGGCTGCTCTCCGCGAGGCTTCCTCACACCGACCCGCTCCGGAGAGGATCCGGGAGAGGCTGGAGTCACCGCGGCGCTCGGAGGATTCCCGCTGCTCTCGGCAGAAGAGGCGCCGCACGGTGAGTGATGACTAGCGCCGCGGCTAACGCTTAGCTGCCCTCAGAGCACCGGAGCACCGGAGCCCCGGGCCGCTCGCTCTCACCGAATCCAGCCGCGATCCGACGCCTTCTGCGCTGCTCCGGAGGCGCGGCGCCATACCGGGGCCGTTTCTCGCTCGGGCTTCGCTCGGCTCTTAGGCCCGCGCTGCTAGCGGCTCGGTAACGGCTCAGCGCGAGCCATTCGCCGAGGATCCGGTCCTCTCGCGTCCAGCACCGCGAGCTGTCGGTGTCGGTGTCCGCGGGTCGGCTCCGGTGCTGCTAGCGGCTAAAGCTAACCCTGTTCTGACAGCTCTGGGTCTCGTCAAGCGCGCGAAACTGATTTACAGCCACGAAAAAGTTGCGGGAGTCTTTGGTCTTCATGAAGAAGATGATGAGGATGATGAGGGGCTCTTCGTCGTGTTTGTGTTTGGTCGTGTGTGTGTGTGTGTGTGTGTGTGTACTGTAAACACCCGCTGTGCTGATCAGCTCTGCTAAACTGACTCTGATTTCGCCGCAGATCTTCACCAATGATTGAGCAACTTAAAGATCAACTCAACCATCTCAGAAAACGGCAAGACCCTGCTAGACTTCAGGGCTGTTCTCACCTGGAAACCACTCGCAAGTCGCTTCAGGTACGTTAGTACGTGTCTCTTCTCACACACACTCACTCTCACACACACACACACACTCTCACACACACACACACACACAGGTACAGTATGTGGTCGCTCACACGTCTGTGCTGTTCTTGCAGTGGGCTGTGGTTTGCAGATGGACTCCTCTGTCACAATGATATGAGATTTGTCAGAAGACAATGCATACAGGTGAGCGTGACCCTGTGTTTTGCTGGTGTGTGTGTGTGTGTGTGTCACTATTATTTAAATGCAGCTTTACAGTACTCCACAGGAAAACAGTGTGTGTTGAGAGTGCTCCATTCTCCAGATGAGTTTAATTCTATGCTGCAGTGTGTGTTTATTCAGAGTTCTGCTCCTCTTTAGGCCACGGCAGCATTTACAGAGGAACCGAGCGCTCTATTTAGGGCAGACGGTGTGCCGGTCATCTATAAATGTTTAAAAATACAGGCCTGGAGGCCCGGGGTCCCATGGCAGCGTCTGTCTCTGGGGCCGGGGCCCCTCTCTCACACAAACTGATTCCGGGTTCCTCACCCGAGAGCTTTTCTGTCAGCAAATACGGTGTTAAACTGTGCTGGGAAATGTGTCAAAGTGCAATTCAATTTCATGCCTCTTACCCGTTTTCCTATTGGTCGGAGCCTCAGAGCTTTGCCCTAGCAACAAAAGTGGGTTATTTGCATACCCTTTCCTGATTGGCTGCCGCTTTAGCCGGCCGGCCAATGGCGCGGCAGCTTCCTGGTGGTAGGCTATGGTAATGAGGCACTGTTGCTGGGCTTGAGAGCGCTGGTTACCAGTGTGAATGTGCTGCATTGTGTTTGCTGGTGAGAGACGCTGATAAATGACGACTTAATGATCTGCAGAATTCCCGCTCGCTGCAGACCGTCACATTTCCAAACATCACATCCATCAGCAGCGCTCACATGTAGTCTTTATTGTGCTGTTATTTGTTCGACCGGCGCTGCTAAAATCCTCAGCTGTCGTCTAGACGTCTGTAGTGTGAAATCATTCGCTCGTTGGGTTCGCTCACGCTACAGGTCTGTCATTGTCATCATCTGATTTGAAAACGAAAGGCCTTGTTTGTGTGTTCGCTGTTTCTGCGTTTACAATAGGACTTGAGTTCAGTGTGTGTGTGTGTGTGTGTGTGTGTGTGATGCTGATGCTGAGTCATAAACACACACACACTCACCCACTCGATCAGCTCTGATTAGACCTGTGTGTGTGTGTGTGTGTGTGTGTTTGAACGTTCATCCATCGCTCTGAAGGACTGTAACACGTGTCTGGTGTCGTCTTGTGACAAAAGCATGATCTGCCATTTCGGTCCCAGCTTTTTCGACTCTCCTGTAACTGGATCAGGGCTCCTGGCTTGCGTTTCAGTGGAGTGCTCGCTGCCATAAAACAATGACGAGGCTGTCGTTCATGTCTGAGTCAAAGCATTAGACGTTCCTAGATTGGAGGAGGTTGTCACCTGTCTCTGTGTGTGTTGCAGGAGGAGAGACCTCAGCATGCAAACCCTCCTCTGTTCGGCTGGCCCCCTCGTTTTCTTTCCATTCGGCTGGTGTGCAGATGGATGCGCAGACGCCCCATTCTCACCCGCCGTTCAGTGATGGTCACCCGCAGAGCGCCGCTGACCAATCAGCTGCTGCGCTGCCGTACAACTCGCAGGCCCCGCAGGTACACACTCGCGTGCGGTTACAGCAAGCGTCTGTTTGAGCTCACACTCGTGCTCATGAACGTGTGTGTGTGTGTGTGTGTGTGTGTGTGTTACAGGTAACTGCTGATATGGTGATGCTTCAGAGGCGGATGCCTCAGTGTTTCCGGGATTCAGCGACTGCGCCCTTAAGAAAACTCTCCATCGAACTGATCAAAACATACAAACACATCAATGAGGTGCGTCGCTCTCCTGACTCTGTGCAGCGGAACCCATGCATTTGTTGACTTTGTTGCATGATTTAATGCATCACTTGTGAAATCAGTTTTGTTTTTGCCTCAGATTTGATTTTCAGTTTTGTTTTAGCTGAAATATAATAAAGGTTAAACTAATCTATTCTGATCAAAACTCATGTGTGATCCACAGAATTTATTAAAAAAGGCTTAATAATTTATCCAATCATTTCAATAGTCTTTTAATCAAATGAAATCTAATGATCTTTTAATCCAATTTAAAAAACAATTCCTTTCATCATGTTGGCAAAACAAACTCGGGTCATTCTAGGAAAGTTTTAGCTATTGTTTATTATTATTATTATTATTATTATTATTAGTGTTGTAACACTGTTCTCTCATCAGCAGCTCAGGTGTATCTGTATCAATACATCGTATGAGTCTCAAGGATACAGTTTTACTTTACGCCAAAAATCATTAGGATATTAAGTACATGTTCCATTAAGATATATTGTGAGTTTCTTACCGTAAATATATTAAAACTTCATTTTTGGTTAGTAATATGAAACTTCATCTGGATGAATTTCAAGTCATTTCGCTCAGGCTTTGCTCTTCGTTTGCAGGTTTACTATGCAAAAAAGAAGCGTCGTCACCAACAGGGTCAAGGCGAGGACTCCAGCAACAAGAAGGAGAGGAAGATCTTCAACGACGGTTACGATGACGACAACTTTGACTACATCGTTAAGAATGGCGAGAAGTGGATGGACCGATATGAGATTGATTCTTTAATAGGCAAAGGCTCGTTCGGCCAGGTCAGTGTCTCTCAGCTCCGCTAGAAACGAGTGCTGGTGTTTTTTTGTTGCGTCTGACGCGTGTGTCTCGCTGCGCTGGTAGGTGGTGAAGGCGTATGACCGCGTGGAGCAGGAGTGGGTCGCCATCAAGATCATCAAGAATAAAAAGGCCTTTCTGAATCAGGCTCAGATTGAAGTCCGACTGCTGGAGCTCATGAACAAACACGACACCGAGATGAAGTACTACATCGGTAATGTGCAAGCCATATTCACAGCTCCTGTGCTCGTAGAAAAGATCAGGATGTTTCCAAAGTGGTGGACATGAATTACATTCTTAGAAAGCTCCCATAGGGAGCCAGATTTCTTCTGCTCTCTAATATTTCCTAATATACTTTTTGCCTTAGTGTTGGTTTTGTGTGCAATATGAGTTTGAGGACGTATTCTCTGAAATGTCTTTGTCGTGTTGCTGTATGTGTATGAACCAGTGTTTGGAGAGGAAGGAATTGCTCTATTTAGGGCAGGCTGGTCAACTATAAATGTCTGTCTGTGGACAGGTGCTTGAGTCTCTCTGTTCTTCTCCGACCAACCTTAGAATGTTTTCAGAGTTTCTCTGTCAGTAAGAACTCGGGTATAAATCCATGTAAATATCAGTTATAGAAATGTTAAGAGCATCTGAGAACAAACTGACTTCATATCAGACTCTGACTGGTCATCGTTTAGAAGTACACTGGTCATTTGCTTGTGTTTTTCCATTGTGTTCCGTCTGTTTGACCAATCTGACCAGGCAGAGCTCGGGTTATGGTTTGGTTAGGCCTGAGTTAGTCTCGCGTAGCTTCAGACTGATGGCTGAGGTCTGGAAACTTTGTCCGCTTTAAATGGTCAGGACCTGCCCAAGAGGCCGTTTGACTGAAGGAACCAATCATTTTGTTTAGTGGCGCATCATGTTTAAGGGCGTGGAAATGTCGCCACAACAACAGACCAGTGGGTTTTTACTCTTGGACATATTTTAAAGATCCTGTGCAGCCAAATTGAAAGATTTCACCTACTTTTGAAAATCCAGTTTAGCTGATACTGATAAGAGCTCATTGTCACGGTTGTAAACATGACAGATTTCTTCTTTATTCGGGGAGTTTGGCAATAAAGAGTCTTTGTTTGCAGCTGGAACATTAAAGAACACAACACACACATCTCCCGGGAATCTGACGACGAAGTGTTTCCAGATAAGAGTGCTGTATGCATCAGACGCTCCGTGAGGCCAGGGCTGGGTTAGTGATGCTAGCAAGGAGCAATTAATAACAGTTGATCAGAATTATTGCAGCCACATAATGGTCCATTTTTCCACATTGTGATGAATTGTTTTAGAACCGAGTCGCTGTTTCTTTGTTTTGAAAGGATGAGACTGGGTTCTGGACAGGAAAGAGTTAAAGGTTTTGTTTCTTGAGTTATTGATTGAGTATTCATGAGGAAGCAGAGGCTGGTGTTTCTGTTATCAGCCCAACTTTGTACAAGAACACCTTTTATAAGTTCATTCCGTGTACGTTGAATGAGTCGGCAGACGCTTCCATCCAAAGACTTTATCACACAGCATCAGTTAGCAGAAGTATTGAGTTTGTTCATCATCTTTCACGTGTGGCTGTGGAGGAACTCGTTGTTGTCGGTGTGTAGATCAGGTGGAGAGTTCATGGGAACAGAAGGTCAGAGGGTCGTCCTGTGATTCGGACACTGTGTTCTGTGTATTAGGGTGGGGCTGCACGATAGATCGAAATGAAATGGCTATCGTGATAATCGCAGTAGCCATGCACAGATCCGCAGTAAATCTGAGAGAAGTAACCTACAGCTGCAGCAGCTGCTTTCATTGGTTCAGCGTGACTAATAAACACCACTACCACTATATATCATTGATCTTGAGGTTTTATTAGAATTGTTATTAAATTCTCTATTATAATGCAATGCCTTTATCACTACTGAAATATATTTTGTGTAAAGCAGGCAAAAATACCACATTTAATAAAATGTTTTTACTCCAAACTCGCTTTTTTAACGTCAGTGGAGATTAAAGCTCTACTAGTAATCACAGAACTGGCTTTACTGACGAGATGCGCGTGACTGTCGCGTTCGATTAATCACGCGGCGCTATCTTAGTGAGCCGTCTAGCCTCTGAGACATTGGTTTCTCAGTCATCAGTTGCACTCATTAATGTCATTCTGTCTTCCTCTCCTCCAGTTCATCTGAAACGCCATTTCATGTTCCGGAACCACTTGTGTCTGGTCTTCGAGATGTTGTCCTATAACCTATACGACCTGCTGAGGAACACCAATTTCCGCGGCGTGTCTCTGAACCTGACGCGTAAGTTTGCTCAGCAGTTGTGCACCGCGCTGCTCTTCCTGGCCACGCCGGAGCTGAGCATCATCCACTGTGACCTCAAACCAGAGAACATCCTGCTCTGCAACCCCAAGAGATCCGCCATCAAGATCGTGGACTTCGGGAGCTCCTGTCAGCTGGGACAGCGGGTGAGAGCAGTTTCTCCTGTCCCTGTCAATTCCAGTCCGCTTGTGTTTGACTGCACCTCAAACCTAGAGATGGCCGATAACTTAACGTTTGTGAAAAACTCTGCCCACGATAATAACGATAAGGCTTGTTCTGGAGGAAAATCAAGGAGCTAATGTCACTAAACAAGGAGTGACATCACTTCAGTAATCTGGAACTGGTTAGAGCTGTACAGTGAACTAAAACATCCGTCTGAGCCTTGATTATAAATGTACTACAGTAGCACAGTTTAGGATGTGTTACAAACAAAGAACACAGATAATCTATGTATTGTTTTCAAGAGTTAAAATTTCTCCAGCTTTCAAAATTCATTAATCAGTCGTCACATTACGTGTGTAACTCAGTATCTTCATTTGGGTAAAGATAAGAAAGATAACTAATGTATTCAAATATTCAAGCCTCATTCACTGACACGTGTGTGTGTGTGTGTGTGTGTGTGTGTGTGTCCTCAGATATACCAGTACATCCAGAGCCGGTTCTACCGCTCGCCCGAGGTGCTGCTGGGAATGCCGTACGATCTGGCCATCGACATGTGGTCTCTGGGCTGTATCCTGGTGGAAATGCACACCGGAGAGCCTCTGTTCAGCGGCGCTAACGAGGTGAGTCGTGATCTTAGCCCATCCCTCGATGCTTAGTTACACGTGTGTGCTTGTAGTTTTGTTTTGACACTTTACGCCAGTGATACTGAAGGATGCACAGTTGTTTCTCTTAAATGAATGTGAAGAATTGGATTCATGCATTCAGTCTTAAAGTGACAGCAGCCTAATAATCTGTCATTTTATATAGTCAAACAAAAACAGTACCAAGAGAGAGAAAAAATCACTGCTCCTGACTGAATAACTGTAATAAGGATGAATTTATATTTAATTTACACTGCAGTATTTCTCAGCTGAAAAACCCCTGTTTATTTCATTGGAATCTATGTTCAGTCATATTTGTGATGGATGCTTGTTTTATAAGAGTGTTCACGTAATAATGTTTGAACTGTATATTAGTGAAGCTGAAACTGAGAATCAAGCTTCACTAGTATCTCCATCAACCACAGCTTTCTTGTGTGTGATTGAGAAGTTCATCATGGTCCCGGTGTGCTGCGCTGGTCATCGTCTTACCGTTTGTAACGGGTGTTTTGGTGGCAGGTCGACCAGATGAATAAAATCGTGGAGGTGTTGGGCGTCCCTCCCAATCATATTCTGGAGCAGGCGCCTAAAGCCAGGAAGTTCTTCGAGAAGATGTCTGACAGCACGTGGTGTGTGAAGAAGACCAAAGATGGCAAAAGGGTGCGTCTCTTTTTTTTTTTTTTTTTTGTGTGTTGATCTGACACTGTCTCCGTGTGATGCTGACTCTCGCCTGTCTCTCGTGCTCAGTATAAACCTGCAGGCTCCCGGAAGCTGCACAGTATTTTGGGCGTGGAGGCGGGTGGCCCAGGCGGGCGGAGAGCCGGAGAGTCAGGCCACGCCGTCGCTGACTACCTAAAGTTCAAAGACCTGATCCTGCGGATGCTGGACTACGACCCTAAGACCCGCATACAGCCGTATTACGCTCTACAGCACAGCTTCTTCAAGAAGACGGCAGACGAGGGCACGAACACCAGCAGCAGTGTGTCCACGAGCCCGGCGCTGGAGCAGTCTCAGTCGTCCGGAACCACGTCCAGCACCTCCTCCAGCTCAGGTCAGACACACCTCCACAGTTACCACCAAAAATATCAAATCTTCATTTATTTCAAGTTTACAGAGTTTTGCTTCAAAGTGAGCAAATATAGCTAAATGGGCCTTTTTTATCCAACGTGACATGCAGGTGAAGACAATGGAAGCAATCAAAATCAACAAAAGAGCAATGATACGCAAGTGCTAGTTAGCTTACACAGTACATAGAAATACTGCAGTTATACTCCTTTAATACATTTTATTAAAATGATACAAATACCCACATTTCTGCCACAAAACCACAGTGCAGTTAGCTTTACTCCATGGTAAATGATGATTGTGTTTCTGCTTTTGTCAGCGCCCTCGTTTTCTTCATTGAGTCACTGGTGTTCACTGAATGCAAGCAAACGGGATCAAAGTTTAATTTCAGTGGATGAATGCTTCGTATGATCAAACTATTTATTATTGTTCTGTTTTCAAATTCCGGGTTGATGATTATGGTTGTATATAATCACTGACTCTGTGTCTATAGGAGGATCGTCTGGAACGAGCACCAGCGGCCGTGCCCGCTCTGACCCGACCCATCAGCACCGGCACAGCGGAGGACACTTCAGTGCAGCGGTGGGCATGGACTGCCATAACCTCTGCCCACAGGTAACACCCCACAGCCCCCGCACACACACACACACACACACCTCACAGTCTGAAGAGTCCGTGGATTATGTCAGGAGTGACGCTGTGACAGTGTCTCCCACAGGACTTTGTCCCACTCCAGAAATGTGTACATTTTATAGTTAAATGTGGTGGATTCTGATCGCAAAAACCATTTTTAGTCACCAACTGAACTGAATCAAAAGTATCCTCTAACCCTGAACTCTAAAATAGACAAAAGTTCTCTTTTAAGCTGTGAGAGTCGCTGTCTACATCATATTCAAGGTGGTGTTTTTGGAGATATGTTGGCGTTAAGTGCTTTGACACAATCTCTGATGTTTCAAGCTCTATATAAAGGTGACTTGTGCTCTTCCTCAGGCGAGACAGGCCTTCGCTCCGGCTCTGGGCTGGGTTGGAGGAGATGGGCTCCAGCAGGCGGCCGGAGAGACGCACCCGGTCCAGGAGACCACCTTCCATGTGCCCCCGCACCAGCCCAAGGCTCTGCACCCCCATCAGCACCACCATCACCATCAGCACCACCCGCCGCAGGGCCCCGCCCGGCCCCGGCCCCGCCTCTACTCGCCCTCCCACAGCGCCTCTACGCAGGACTCCATGGAGGTGACCCACGGCCACCTGTCCATGACCTCGCTGTCTTCCTCCGCCTCGTCCTCGTCCACGTCCTCGTCCTCCACCGGGAACCATCACTACGCCTACCAGAGCCGCCTGGGCTTCGGCCACAACGGCAGCATGACTTTGGGACTGGGTGCCTTCTCCAACCCGCGGCAGGAGACGGGCGTGCCAGGCCACCCCTCGAACTCTGGGCCGGGTCACTACATGTCAGAGGCTCGGCTGGGCCTGGAGCGCGAGGAGTCGCCCATGGCGGGCGTGTGCGTACAGCAGAGCTCAGTGGCCAGCTCCTGACCGGACTAGCGTGAGCTGGACGACACCTCTGACCTTGGCTTCTGTTCTCCGATTCTCAGATGGTTCGAATGCGTTTCTGGACGCAGACCGCCGCGGGCAGCGCTTCTTTTAACATGGCCTTATTGTTACGGACTGAGCGAAGATGAGCCGGACGTTTCCGACGCTTTGGTGTACTTTTGACGTGCGGACACCCTCCTTCATTCACAACGACACGCCAGAACCAGAACCGAGCAGAACAGTGACCCGAGGCCTTTCTTCAGTAGAGATCCACAGGACTGAGCCGTGTCCCTTCCCGCTCTTCTGTTGTGCTCGGCATGTGTGTGTGTGTGTGTGTGTGTGTGTGTGTGTGTGTGTGTTTTACTTTGGCCCTTTCGCTTCTTTGATTTGGCTTCACGATTATGCTGTGAATTTTACACCACTTTTTTGTTTCCTCCCTTTTGATAATTTATTGTACCAAAGGCGTTTTTTATAGAACATAGATGTCTGTAACCAATAATGTAGCAGTTCTGCACTTTGAAGCGAAGGTGTGTGTCACGTCAGTAAACGACTGTCAGAACTGGAAGTGACCATGTTCGATGTGGCCGAGAGCCCAATCCTGGACGCCATCGCTTGCGAAATTCTGTCGCTCTGTTTTTCTTTCTCTCCTCATTTGCTCTTAGCAGACGGCTGCGTGGGTGGTTTTCTGTTGATTTGGCGGGACGCTGGACGCGAGCTGCTCGGCTGGCCCCAGAGCAGCTGGACAGTCGGAGATCCTCTCGGCCGGACGCCGCACTCTCTCGCTCGTCCGTCTGCGCGCACGCGGTGGTGACGGTTGCGAGCGGACGCACGGTTCTTTAGGGTTCCTGTGGTCATGGCATACAGAGGGAGTCCACGAAACAGGCTTCAGGTGTTTACTTTGTGACCCCATTTTAATAGCTGAAATAGAATTTATGTACATATTTATATTTTTTTAATAAAGGAAGTTTAGAGCTCACTACTTTTTTCCTAATGGTATTTTGAGTACATTTACGTCAACTTGGTAACATGCAGTGGAAGTTCTCTATGGTAGTCAATGGGTATCAGTGCTTCCAGGCCAAAGTAGTTGACGACGATGACGACGCTAGTACAAATGCAAAACTCTAGGGTTGCAACGGGACGGAGAGTAGATCTTCATACTTTAATCTTCTAGACAGGGTATCGTGTGTGGATGTGTTTCTCCAATCAGAACAGCGGCATCGGGCGGCGCTTCACATGTTCGTGTACTCCAGCGCTGACGTAGTACAGGAACTAATTTTCCATTTAGTTGTGTTCTTGCGGCACATGCTTCAGTAAATGGGTCCATTTGAAAGCAGAAGTCGGCTGTGGCAGCGGTGTGCGTGAGTGTGTGTGTGTGTGTGTGTGTGTGTGTGTGTGTGTGTGCGTGAGTGTGTGTGTGCGTGAGTGTGTGTGTGCGCTCACTAACTCCTGCTAGCATTTCAGGTTACACCTTATGATTTGAAATCTCTCTCCCTGGTCCGACTTTCCCCTTGGCTTCCCGTCCAGTTCGCATTCTCACTCCTCGTTTGGTTCCAGGACATGTGATGATGATGATGATGATGTAGTAAACAGAACGACAGACGGATATTTTGGATCTTTATCCACAGGTTGTAAGATCAGGACTTTCTGTGTAAATTAAAGTGTCACTGAGGGGCAGTAATGGACAAACCCTTTGTACTATATTCAAGCGGTCTTATGTATGATTATAAAAAAACAAAGTTGCTTAACTTGTACCTGGTCTTCTCTCATTTCTTCACGTCGTCGTCTTTGGTGTCTGAGACCCTTCGAGTGTGTTCTTCAGCCTGGAGGTTTGTGGCCACTGATGCACAGATGGCATGCGTGAGAGTGAAGGATCATGGGAAATGAATGAACATGCATGAAATCTGAACTGAATGGATGCTGTGTGTTGGTCATGCTGTACCAGGGACACCTGAATGTTTAGGACCATCATCATGGTCTTTTCCAGGGATGAGATCACCCTAATCATTAGAAATGGCCAATATTTGATCTTCTTGGTGCACCGTTTCTTGATTGGTTTAGTGACAGCTTTCAATGACCATTTGAATCAAACACTGGCTTCTTTCCTAGCTCTTTCAGTGGTCTTTTCTTTCTTTAATTCCTGTTAAATAAAAAAATACACCCCAAAGCTCAAGACCCGGTTAAGCGTTAAACTCACTTTCAGGAAGTCATTTGGGAAGGAATGAAGCCATTTCGTTTGGTCAGTGTTTGCCGTTATACTGAAAACTGACCCTGAACAGTCCTCTGGTCTTTATTAATTACATAATGTTGTGGGGAGAAATGTTGGAGAACTGAACCTACAAAATAGCTCATATATTGAACAACCAGTTTGCAAGCAAATG
Source organism: Enteromius unitaeniatus (assembly GCA_032359435.1). Lineage (NCBI taxonomy): Eukaryota > Metazoa > Chordata > Actinopteri > Cypriniformes > Cyprinidae > Enteromius > Enteromius unitaeniatus. The sequence goes on from JAUMHI010000051.1 coordinate 17,226,854, forward strand.
CTTTCTGAGTTCGATTTACGCTTGTGTTTGTTTTCCTGGGAATAGAATCATGACCTTGGATCAACTTTTTGAGCTACTACTGTTCTTTTTTTCTATAAACATACAATTAAAGCGTAATTTCCACTTTTTTACTTGTAAAGTAATAAGACTGTTGGATGGTTGTTGTTTTATACATTTTATAACAGCCCACACCGAAGTAGAATTAAAACGGATTTATATAATTTTATATTGTCATGTTTTCTATGTGGAATACGTGATTATTTGATTACATACATGTTTAAATTAAGCAGTAATATTTAATTAGGGTTATTGGTTAAGGGTTTGGTTTTTCCCGCCAAAGGACGAGGGACAGCCGTTAAACTGGCTCGCGCTTTTCTCCTGAGGCGAGCTCATTTTACTTCATGATATAATGTAAATGATAAATAATATTAATGTAAATGATAAATAATATTAATGTAAATGATAAATAATATTAATGTAAATGATAAATAATATTAATGTCATAAAAACATTAAGGTATGGATTGCAACACCGACGAGGAAATGCTTATCCGTATGAAGACTACAGCCTCAATCCCTCTCCCCAAACAAGTAAAAGTCACATTGCTTATTTAAATGACTAGTTAACTCAAAATATTTTAAATTAAGTTAAAATGTTATTTTGAAAAAACGTGTTTTTGTTCATACGAAAGCAGCATGGTTGGACGAATCGCAGAACTACGTTTTATTCTTTCATTTCAAAGTTACTTTGAACAATGCACACAAAAATACAGAAATCCGTAAGTAATGTTAAAGCAGTAAGTTAAATTAATAAATGCATTTGGTTACGAATAGGATAATATTAATCATTAATCAAGACAGAAATCAAAAGCGCCTGTGATTGGTCCGTTTTGTTCAGCGCTGAGAAAAGTAACGGGCATCACGTGACAACACCGTGCCTCAAAAGCGGAGCGTGCGTAATTTACATCGAGATAATGACGTTGCCGAACTTGTTTAGACCTCCGAGCGACACAAGCGAGGATCAACAGATGGGTAATCGATAACTTATTTTAATGTTGGCGTGGGTGACGTAACGGGAAGAGGCGGAGCCTGCAGCTGGACAGCAGGGAAGGGAAGATGACAGCGCGTCAGTGACGCATGGCTCCGCGCTCGAAGATGCTGATCACGCTGTGCTACATCTATCTGTGGCTCCGCTTCCAGAGATACTACACCTCCGCGATCCGCAGCGCTCTACTCCGCCTCAGAGCCGGCCACCGCAGCGCCATCTTCTGCGCGCTGACAGACGCTCCGCGCCGCGACGACGCGCTCTTCCTCAGGCGAGGAGACCGACTGCTGTACATCACCGAGCCGCAGGTGAGTGTGTGTGTGTGTGTGTGTGTGTGTGTGTGAGGGAGAGAGAGAGAGAGAGAGTGAGTGCTGTACATCACCGAGCCGCA
>JAUMHI010000052.1:24110-42628 GCA_032359435.1 Enteromius unitaeniatus
TACAGTGTCGCTTCTTTCGCGAGACATTTCCCAACAGACTTCTTGAAGTTCTTACCTGTCTGGACGGAATTTGAAACTGAAATTGACGCTGAAAATTATAGACTCTACTCAGATACCTGCATTTCCTTCAACAACACCAGGAACAGGCATCATGGACGGCAGTCCAGGTGAGTTGAACACAATATATTGTCTGTAAACATGAATTAAAGGTACATTGTTTGCACGGATGATGGTAGTAGACTAATGTTTTATTCAACCGTCTTGGGCTGATTTTTATTTGTGCCAACTTTGCTATTTATTTTAATTGTATTTATTTTAAACTTTATGGTGACACGAATATATCGGTACTACATTTTTATATAAATGTATTGTACTGTCAAGATTTGTACTTAAATTACATTGTATATTGACGTTTATATTTTACAAAACAAGTAAAATAAAATAAAATAAATAATGAAAACAAAATGCTAAAAAGCTTCAAAAACGCTGCAATGAATGTAATATATATATGTAAGTGTGTGTGTGTGTATTTATTTTTAGTTTTTTATATCGCGAACCTGCGTAAACGCACTACCAGTGTCCTGACAAATATTTCCGGTCTCGCGTTGCACGTAAACAAACTCACGTGTAGCTCACTCTGCTCACGCGTTCTTCCCGGTAGACCGTACATCATGACGTGAATTGAAATTAATCGTGAATTGTTTCACTGCGTTAATTCAAAACCAGCGACCTGTTGCTAAAAACTAATTTGCAGTCATATAAAAGCTATCTAGCCTTATCCTTTCCCCTTTCGTTAGTGATTTAGCACCCGCCTGTGGTACATATCTAGGGGGTGGGCAAAATGCAAACTACTGTAAGGTGTTTGTTTTCGATCAGGTTACTGTTCATTCACCAGGTCACGCTTTGCGCCGATGACTGACTGTCATTATCAATAGCGCTCCTCCTGTACAGTCATTCCAACACGTGCTTAAAGTGTATGTCAGTAACTGCTCATGAACATGTGAGAAGATAACGATCGTTAATGAAAGGAAACGCAGTCAACATTTATGGCACAAAAGGCAATAAACCATTGTTTTGATTATTGTCATCACATGGCATTCCTTATGAGGCATTTACACATTTGTATTTTTCATAAGTTTGAATGGGAAGTATCCAACGTATAATAAACTAAAATAATAAGCTTTGGCAGCAAATATATCCCTATAATGATACATACTTTAATTTAATTAAGTTAATTTATGTTACAACATTTGAATCTAAAATGTTAACATTTCTAGAAACACCTAGCTAGCTATGTTGGCCATTTGTCATATCCAGTATGTTGTTTTTGTTTTGTGAATCTGGTACAGGGATTTCTTGGAAAGTGCTCTGTTTTCCCCCTTGCACGTTTTGCATGTCATCAGGCATGATGATGTCAAACGCAGCGGTATTCATACAGACAGACTTTCACTTTCACCATCACGCGGATCAACCCCAGGCTCCACGTGCCACGCGTGATTTCCCACCCCCTCCTTGCCTGTGTTTTTGTTCCGGCAGGCTGTGTCTCATCCTGCCTCTGAAGGGAGGGAGACTGGTCACTGGGTCAAAGTCAAAGAGGCACAGATCTGAGCTCAGATCTTTCTTCTCTGAGTGCATGATCTATGTTTAACTCGCGTTTATAAGAAGCACACTTTTATAATATCATATGTACTCAAGGAAATGCTATTTTACATCTACTTAAACTTACATTTAGTGCGTTACTTATAATTATTGGTTTATTTACTAGCAATTTCTGAGTAAAAATTGCTTGACAAACAGGCAGCTCAAGCTATACCTCAAATGCACATTGCATATTGTCCCAGTACAACATCTGATGGTGATCTTTGATTCTAAATCTCATTATTATATACACCTTTTTATTCTTTAAGGGTTTGTCTTAAAAATAAAGGAACTACATCACAAAGTAAATGATAATAATTGTTCATGTGTGGAAATTGCATAAGTTACACTGCACATATGTGTTGGCTCATTGAAGATATAGCAATGTTGACCTACTTTTCAGCAGCATCACATGTCTGAGGGCATCCAGCTCTATGGACAAATCTTGAAACAACAAATCAAAGTCTCCCAACTGAGAAAGCTCACCTGCCAAACCAGTGAAAATAGAATTTATTTAAAGAGATAGTTCACCCAAAATTATATTCATCATCATATTCACTCCCATTTTATTTTAAACTGTATACTATTCTTTCTTCACATAAAAGAAGATGTTGTGGAGGCCTATTATGTATTATTATTTTTTGCATTTACTTCCATTAATAGTGGGAATGGGGTGGGATTCTGTAATGCCCCTTTTTATGGTTAGTTCAGACTAATGTTGGAAATTATTTTAATCTTCATGATTTTTCTATAATTCGCTATAATTAATTGTACGATATAATTCTCAAATAAACAATTAACACTGAAAGGAAGCAGCATAATGCGTTGGTATTTGCTTTTAGGTCAAGTAAGCCTGTGTATTCTAATTGATACAAAGCACTATAGCCTATATATTACCACACAATACACCATACAATACAGCTGGGATTCTCAACTATGGCCCATGTTGACCTGCAGAGTTTAGAGTTGATCAACCTTGATCAAACTCACCTGACAGTAACTTTCTAGCAAAGCTACTGGAAGGCAAGCCAGCAATCTTTAACCCAAAAAGTGTGAAAGGTGATGCTGTGACTGTGGTGGTACACAAGGAGACCAAAGGCTAGTGTATGATTGGCTGAGGTGCATCACATGACCCATATTAGGTGTTAACGCTTTTATCAATAATAAAGAGTGACCCTTGCATCTCCCAATAATAAGACGATCTCTGTTTTTTGGGGGGGATTCTGAAGACTTGATTAGCTTGTTCAGGTGTGTCTGATTATGCTTGGAGCTGAAGTCTACAGGAAAGTGGACCTTGAAGCTGTCCTTGTAATACAAAATAGGCCACTAATCATAAATGCATGTACTTTTACATTGTGGTTTAAATCTATTCACAAAGTGATTATACCAAAGAAAAACCTTTTTTTAAAATATTTCTGTTAGCTATGATTATTGCTTTTAGGTGGGAGGTTTGTTTAGCCTCAGGGCAGCTGCAAAAGGGCAAATTCATACAAAAACAACTGAAATTCAATAACCCGTTCATTTATTCATTCTTTGAGTCACTCACAATCACCCATGTGCATGTGAGACACATTACATTACAGCAAAGGTTTAGTGTGTCATGGTGTTTATCATGTTCCTTTTAAATGCCACAATGGTGTTAATTAAGGTGCATTATTCAATTGGGAAGGATATTTAACGTTGCCTTTCAAGGCATTTGTGAGGAATCACGTTATTTAAACAAGTGAGATGTGTTAGGTTAAAAAAAGGAGGCAAAAACAAAACGGGCTTGAATGTCGAGTAAACGTGACCGTGCACGTTCCTGCATGCACTCCAGTTTCCGGTGACTCGAGTATTATAAACACGCACGCATAAATATGGCCTTGGTTACTGTTTTTAAGTCCTCTTCAAACGTGAGCAGCAGGCTGGCAATTGTGCCTTTTTTTCCCTCCTACTGCGGCTGTTCTAGACACGGGACTGCGGAAAGAGGCTTGTGTTTTGGGGCGTTCACTATGTCAAGAGCGCATGTGAGTCGGCGGTCAGGTGGCTGGCAGCTCTGAGCCAGAGAAGCGAGCAGCGCGCGTGGGAGTTCTCAGATCCATGTGTACGATTCGCAAGCAAACTGGTTTTTTGTAGTCGGTTCTTTATAAAGATTCAGTTTAATTGACTTGGGAAGGGGCCCCCCCCCCCAAACCCCATTGCTTTAAAGAACAAAAAAATACCAAGTAAACAACATAAAAAAATTTAAATATCCAGAAAGCAGCAGCAGCATGACAAAAATACATGCGTAAATAAACATAAATTTAAGAAAATAAATAAAGAAATACAGAAAGATACAATACAAAGGATTTAATCATCATTAAACTTCAAAGGATTACATAGTTTAATGGCTTTGTTTTATGACGTATGAGTTTTAAGGATTTAAAGAAGACATTCGTTTTTTTTTCCAGGAAAAGTAAGACATAATAATATTAAAACTCAGGAAGTGAAGTAACATATAACTTGTTAAATTAAGCATGCATTTCCTTGGTTCTCGTTTTGGACAGACTAAAGTCGGATCGAATCAGTGAAGTGAACCGACTCGCTGAAATAGATCCCGATTCCTCTGCGTCGCACTTGCGCACGTGAGTCAGTCTGGCACATCCTGGCTCATTTCTCACGTTTAAACCTTCCACTGGCGCGGTTTGAAACATGTGATTCATGGAGAAGGATGAGCTGACAGACTAAGTGCAGCAGAGGATTCAAACGTGAGACATTTCCGAGTTTACATAGAAATTAGTGGCTTGGAAGGTTTTGAAACATCTTACTGGTCTGGTGGGGGAAAATACTCAAATAAATGGTAGATTTGAGGAATTCATATGCAAAATTTGTAAATTTGCCTTTTTTACTCTACGGGTACATCATGTTCACATGCAGTAAAAAATACAGCAAAGAGGAAAACTGATAACATGACAGACAGAGCAGGCTATTCTGGTATAAAACACTGTCTCAGCTTTTTAAATTTGGTCTTTTTCTTTTCTTTTTTTTTTTTTACAGCAATTTAAACAGAATTCCATTTTGTGCTAAAATATTACTGTATTGTCTCAGTTTAAGTTGCATGCGAACTGATCATCTTCTCCTTGGAAAGACACCAATACACAATATTTTTTAAGTCCAACAAAGAAACAGTTGCACAATTAATAAACTTGTTACTGGCAATACATATGCAGACTAGACCAATAGCAGATCTAGACAGGTGGAACAAGGGGAGGTGGAGGGTTACTGAGGAGTGAATGTACAGTGGACACTTAACCAGACGTTTTAAGTGTTGAGCAAGCAATCTCTTTGGCTGCTGATGCACAAGGAAACCAATCTGGTTTTTAGCAGATTTTATTAAGGATGTATACACTGTCTAGAGTTTCATGACAGAGCTCAATATAAATGATAAGACCAATTTCCCTTAATGTAAACTTGTTTGTTTTTTCTTCCTCTTCCTTCACACACAGGTGGAGGAGTGATCCTCTATGCAGGCTCAACTGGAAGCGCCAGCCCCAGTCCAGGAAGCCCATCCAGTGGGTACCAAACCCAATCTCCAGCCTCTCAGCCCTCGTCCCCGGAGGAGGTTTCTTTCACTGAGCTTGGTGCCCTTAAAAAACATTCAATGGGAAGCAATGGCAGTTCTGCAGGGGGCAACAAACTGGTTTTCCAATTTCCAGAAGTAAGCAGTGCTACCACTGTCAACCCTGTTACACCGACAGTAACATCATCAGGCCAAAACACCTACTCTCACCCAGTAGTCGGCAGGCGACCAAGTATGTTCACGGGTACCTTTACCAGTGAGTATTATCAGAGTCTTTTTTGATATTGTCTCAAATTCAGTGACCATCGTCCACTGCTAACTTACTGTTGACAATTTGTTTTACTAGAAACAGGAGGGATGGTGTTGCTCTGCAAAGTATGTGGGGATATTGCATCAGGATTTCACTATGGCGTCCATGCATGTGAGGGATGCAAGGTACGAACAGACACATGCACACCGCTCGCTCATAAAATACCCTCACAATGCATAACTGATGTGGTCTGTGACTGTAGGCACAAACACACATTCACTCTAATCTTGTGTTATCCTCAGGGTTTCTTCCGCCGCAGTATCCAGCAAAACATCCATTATAAGATGTGTGTGAAGAATGAAAACTGTCTGATCATGAGGATGAACCGCAATCGCTGTCAGCACTGTCGATTTAAGAAGTGCCTCTCTGTCGGCATGTCCAGAGACGGTATGAGTTTTAAACACGCAATTATGAACAACATACAATGTGACAATTCTTGGTATGACTACATTATTTGCAGTGTTTGCTAGGGAAAATATTAGTATTGCTTTAAATATTTTGTTCTAGGAACCTCCCAGCAGTTAGACCAGAATATTGACTGGTTGAATATAAGCCAGTAAAAGCCCACTTACCAACCATATGAAACACTCTAGCAACTCAACAGCATGATAAAAAATGCTCAGTACAAATCAGTAACTTAAAAAAAGATTTTGCTTTGAAAATTCAGTGATCTTTTAAATCAGAATCTGCAAATCTGGGTTGTTGGATGCATTGCTGCCCACTTGACAATGAGTCTTTTTTTTGCCTGCAAAATGTTGCTAATATGACCTCGCCACTACAGTATATTAAAAAACTACTGTACGTTTATATTTTCTCATCCCCACATCCACCATCTGTTCTGTTCTGTTTGCACCTATAGCTTACACCCCGTTCTGACAGTTTCCTTTCACCGCTGATTTATTAGTGTGGGCTCTCCGAAATCCCACAAGTCATCACTCACTGTAAAAACTGCAGCAAATCAGGTTAATTTGGGGAATTGGGGACACAAATGGCCCAAGCACCTAGCACGGTGCAGTTTAATGTGTTTCCAGGTCTTCATTTGCTGTATTGCAGGATTAATTAAGATCCGAGTGCTAGCTGGGATTTAATAAAGTGCTTTGTCGATGTAACCCAAAGCGAAGAGACCTTTATTTCAGTTGAATGCAATGCATAAACTAAACTAAAATATCTTTTCGATTTGTCCTCTAGCACACTTCGTCCATACAGGACAGTATTGTCTCTAGGGAGCTTTGTAAACTGGGCTGATAATAAATCATATTTTCTGGGGCTAGTGTACATATTTAGGTGACCTAAAAAGTGGGAAAGTAAAGTGAAATGCACTATCATATTTCAACGTCACATGATGTACTTGACCTTGTTTTCCTCCCCAGCAGGCACTCACACTGTAATTACACTAGATTTCGAATTCATTTGGAAGTTTATGAATAACTTTTGTGTTTTTGAACTTTTCAGGGTACTGAAAATATGTTGTAATGCGCTCGAAAGCACAGCCATAGCTAATACTCTGACTGTATGCTATTATTTTCCTCCATTACATTATGTCATTGCACTTGTTACCTGAAACCTTGGCATCTCTTCTTACACTAATCCTCACCTTCACGTGATGGTGGCACATGACACCTCTAAACACAAAAAGCCTTCAAATCTTTGTTCTGTTACAGACCTAAAGAACTTGTTTTGCATTAGTGCTTGTCTTAGCAGTTTTGTCTTTTACCTTTCTCATTGCTCAACACTTGATGCTTTTTATCAGTCCAGTTTATCATATCATGTTGCTCTGCCATAAAATGTTTCAGCGCTTAACTCTTCTATGCCTTCTCCTTTCAACCCTGTTCACCTTTTCCTTTAGCCTGCTAACCCTTTAACTCAGTATCTGTTTCACCTGCTGTCATTCACTCGTCAAGTATTCGCTTAATGACATCACCTCTGCTTCGGTGACCCACTGACCCACTTCCCAATGGGATAGAGACACAGAGAGAGGGAAAGAGAAGGATGGGGGAGGTGTATTACTCTGTAGTCGGAAACTATAAATAGCTCTGAGAGGTAGAGTAGGGGGAGACTGGAAGAGAAAATGTGGGGGATGTAGAACAGTAGCTGTGGACATTAGCCGTAATCTAATATGAAAGCCTGGTGGTCACTGTGATGTAATCATATTTCATGTCTACTAAATGCTGATTTATTAGTACAGTGGTCCTGGTGTCCTAAAGTGCATCCTATAGTAAAACTGTCTACCAAATCTGTAAATGAAAAACTGGAACCTCTTACTACTGTGTACTGAATGCCACAGCATCCATAGAAGACAACTGTTAACCTTATGTTGCAAATTTTGAACCAATGACTTTGACATTGCTAGTGCCATGTTCTACTGCAGGAGTGTCCAAACTCTGTCCTTGAGGCTACTTTCTTTCAATGTTTAGCTCCAACTTGCCTAAAAGATGTCATAGTTCATCGTTTTCCTAGCAGGTTCAGGTGTGTTTAATCGGGGTTGGAGCTAAACTCTGTAGGACAGGGGCACTCCAGGAGCAGGATTTGTATACTGAGAAATTGTTTAACATACAGCAGTGCACAGAGAGCAATACTAAGGATCAAACCCTCATGAACTCAGGGTTATAGGTCCAACTATCTAACCATTGTTCCACAATTGTCCAAGACTGTCCCCTTTTTGGTCTAAAGGAAGGTTTTTTTTTATAAATCAGTAAAGGCTATCATGGTTTTGCCATTGTTAATGAACCTACTCCTCTGCACGTCTAACAATCCTATTTTGCCATTACTTTATTCACAATACAGCACACCCTTTTATACTACAATGCCTTATTGTAAAGCTGTTAGATTATGGGCGCCTTTTATTTCTCACCATTCCTTGTAGTAACATTTATACCTCCATTTTTTTTCCAGCTGTGCGGTTTGGGCGCATTCCGAAGCGTGAGAAACAACGCCTACTGGACGAAATGCAGAGTTACATGAACAGCCTTAATGAATCAGCATCCATGGACATCAGCTGTACTACACCCATAGAGACTCCTACCAGCCCTGAAGATGGCCAGTCAGAAGAGGCCATCGGTACTATCTCACAAGCTTATCGCAATGTCTTTGTGAACGGCGAGAAGCTGTTGGTAAAGGTTAACGATGACAACAACATCAATAACAACGATTCTTCTTCCTACCATCATAATTCAATTCATGAGTCTGGCTACAGCCAGTCTCACCCTCAACCAAGCATCTCACCCCAAGAACATTCCATCCATTCCACAACAAGCTGTCTACCCCAATCCAGATGCCCGGTCGCCAACCACGACAGCAAACCCGCAACCCAAGTTATGGACAACAGTCACTATAACTTCCCACAGTCCTCAAGTCCCAGTCAGGGAAATACACCTTCTCAAAGCTACCCATCAAAGCTTAACAATTACTCCACTCAAACGTCTTGTCCATGGAGACTGAGTCCTGGTGCTAAAGTTTTGGTATGTTTTTTTTGTTTTTTTTGTTTTTTTTGGATGGTGTATGATTTGTGTGCTAGTCTTAGTTTACTATTTTTATTTAACTTAAAATGTTCTCTTTCTCTTTTTGAATCTTTTAGGCATGTCCTCTCAATGCATGTCCCATCTCCCCAGCCAGTCACTCCAGTCAACAGGTCTGGGAGAGTTTCTCTCAGTGCTTCACTCCAGCTGTTAAAGAAGTGGTTGAATTTGCCAAGAGCATTCCAGGGTTTCAGGCCCTGAGTCAACATGATCAAGTCATGCTGCTGAAGGCAGGAACCTTTCAGGTGAGAACGCCAATGCCTGTCCTCAAATCAGTTCTGCAAATCAGTTCTTTTGAAAGTAATCATTTAAAAAAACAAAACAGTGAAAAGATTCATTTACTTCATGACCCAATTGCCTCATCATGTGGTCCCTTGATACTCCTCATTTCACTGGTTGTTATGTTTCGATTAAGTATTATTAGCAAGGGTGCATTTCGAAAGTTATATAGAGCCAAAATAAAATAGTTTTAGCATTAAACTGTACTACATTTAATTACGTCTTTGAGTCAAGATTGTGGCCCTAAGCAAGAAACAATTCAGTTCAGACCAGTTTTGTGTTTTAATAATAGAGCAGATTTGGCTTAAAGTGAACCTGTTACGGTAAAGGAAAGGTTCTTATTTTGGGTTTGGGAGTCCCCAAGAACATGTAAACATACATACAAGGTCAAAAATGCTGTGATTGGTTTCATTTTAATATTTGATCATGCCATTAATGTCTGATAAAGTTGTGTGCAGCATGTATAGCTATTTTTACCACTCCAAAATCACCACCTAGTGGCAAAGAATGATTTTGCATTTTCATTTAGACCTACACGATTTCATTTAGATCAACATTCAGTAAATAAAGTTCAAAAGCAAAATATGTGCAATGTTTGTATTTCGATTAATAATATCTTCAATAGTTATGATGTAAGTTACACTGCTGAATCTTTAACAGTTTATGTAATGTTATTTTTCTAAACCTCACTTTGATTTATTGCAGGTTCTTATGGTGAGGTTCTGCTCACTGTTTGATGCCAAGGAACGTACTGTAACATTCCTAAATGGTCAGACCTACCCGCTGGCATCCCTGCGAGTGCTGGGCATGGGCGGCCTTCTGGACGCCATGTTTGAGTTCAGTGAGAAGCTGGGGAACATGGGTCTGGAGGCTGATGAGATGGCCCTCTTCATGGCTGTGGTGCTGGTTTCTGCAGGTACCTTGGATTCCCATTAATTGAGAGAATTATATGCAAGCACTGTTTTTAAAACTGATTCATTGATTGAAGCCTTTATTTATTTGTTGCTTTATTTGTTTGCTTGTGCAGACAAATAGCCAGGCATCTTCATAGTGTTTGAAACAGTCTTTCTGTTACTCTCTATCAGATCGTTCGGGTATCTCAGACGTGGGGGCCGTAGAGCAGCTCCAGGAGGATTTGATTGGCGCTCTTCGTGCTATTATCACTCGGCGAAGGCCAGAGGACAGCTCTCTCTTCCCCAAACTCCTGCTACGTCTGCCTGACCTACGTACCCTCAACAACCAGCACTCTGACAAACTCCTAGCCTTCCATATTGACCCCTGAAAACAGAAAGATGCCTACCCAAGTCTAGGCCAAAACATAGATTCAGGGTGCTCTTCTTGTACAAATAAGCCATGCATATTTCAGGATAAGCATCTGATTTTGACTAGAACTTACTCAAGACACCTCAGACTTGCTCCACCACGAGCAAAAACTGACTATGAACTTTTCCAGTGCACCACAAGAGCAAGAGAAGTATGGAAGCAGATGCTGGACATTTTGACTTGTTTTCAAGAGATATAAAACAGAGGAAGATGGTATAGATTTTCAGGTGATGGCTGTTTTATAACTAGAATTAATTTGGGCTTACAATGCAAGATCAGTGTATAAAGTTTTGGGATGTTATAAGTATTTTTTTCTCATTCCAGATGCTATGCATCTATCATCATATTCAACACATTGTACAATCTTTCAGATCAATTTAAATTCAGTTGCACAATTCAGTAATCTCATTAAACACATTCTTATATCTCTTTGTGGATCTTTATAAATATTGTTTATATTTGTCAGCCAGTCAAAACCTTGGTTGTAAAAAACATGTATTATAATGGAAATATATGATAGTTTCTTATAACTGTATAAGACTGTAGTATGTATTCTTGTGTGCTAATGTCATGACAGAACCAGGGACAATGGATTGTTTAATGAAGAAAGGACTCACCGGTGTCTTTTAAAGTGTTGAACCAACATAATTTACAACAGCTATGCATGGGTATGGTTTATTTTACCCTTTGCAGTTCAGAATTTCCTTAAAGAGGACGGGCTAGCTGGACTTTTTGCCATTTCCACGCAAATTTAATTCATTTATTTCACTTGCATCTAAATGTATATTTGGTAAATGTATTATGCTTATTTTTTCCATAGAGATGGCAGATTATGTGATATTAAAAAATGACCTTTCAAGTTTTGCGATGCATCAGGCTGAGTATTTTATATCCATGCATATTGTGCCACACGTTTCACTGCACATGGAATGCTGATGGTGCACAATGGTATCCTAGCAACTGGCAAATGGAAGCAGCATGTGTATGGAGATGATGTACGATATATGCCAAGATTTTCACCTTCATTTAAATAATGGCTCCAGGGGTTCAAGTGGGAATGAAAATCTATATTTCCCTTCATGCATTTTTTAATCAACAAATAGAAGATTGAATCACTGTTGTCACTGCAGTATAGTATTGTAGCACAGAATAACCGGTCTAGAAAACGTAGATTGTTCTGTTTATAAAGTGTTATCAACCTGAATAGCATAGTTAATCATATAACATTCCAATTATAGTGAATTCTTCCACTTCATGTGGAATGTTTGAAAATAAGATGCTCTTTGAAGAATGAAGAGGAGGCACCAGAAATAAATCAAACGTGCCAGGAAACCTCTGTAAAACGGGACAAAAGAACTCCGTTTGCATTTTGCCCTGAGTAGTTGTGGTTTAAAAGAGAGAAAGAAAGAAAGATTGACACTGTTCGTTCTATTTAAAGTGATCTTAATGTTTGTAACTCGAACATGATTCTTAAGAAAAAATAGAAATCTAGATATAAAAGAATAATTATTTAATGGGAGATTTTACAGCTACATATAATATTTAGAGTACATTAAAACAATAATGCTTGATATAGAATGATATGCTATTGCCCCCTTGAGGTTACTGTGCCATATTACATTTAGATAAGCAGTAATATTAATGACATTCGTTTTAAAGACATGATTTGATGTATGTATGAATAAGTATATAAAATATAGATAATACTTTACAATCAGGTCTCATTTGTTAATGCATTAAGTTACATTTACAATGAGCAATACATTTGTTGCTAGGCTAGGCTATTCATTTTTGATTCATTAACGTGAGTAAATAAAGCAACTATTCATTGTTCATGTTGCTCAGATCCATTAAACTTATATAATAACATTAACTAAGAATAATAAGAATGCTTTGGAAGTTTTGTTTTGTTCCGTTGTTAGTTTCTGTTAAGAAATGTAAATAACTAAAGTTAACAAATGGAAACTCAGATTCTACACAAATAATAATTATGAAACCTATATGTATTTTAAGTGGATCACAAAAGTTAATTAGAATTGTTCTAAGACGAGAAAGCATTTTGTGTTTAGGTTTTAGAGACAACTTTGATGGAAGTTTTTGATCTACTTTACTGTATTTTTGAACTTATATGCAGTAAGTGCGCCCTCTTGAGGTTACTGTGTAATACTACATTAACATGAACCGCAGTCAGTCAGTCAGAATCATGTTTATTGCCAAGGACTTCATTACTAGAGTTGTCAGGGCAACGAGTCTGTAGTCATTTAGACCTGTGAGCCTGGGTTTTTGGGGGGGATGGCTGACACAAGGCACATCTCCAAAGAGGTCTTAAAGATATCTGTAAACATTGGAGACAGCTGGTCAGTACTTGTAGGTGGATAGTCTGGTCCGGCTGAATTCTGAGGATTCTGTCTCTTTAACAAAACAATAACAACATAATGTTATTTGCTTAAATAAAATCTTAAAATATTATTTTACAAAGTATTATTTGTAGTTTCTTGTCCAGCCAATAAAAGAGAAAAAAAATAACATTTAACATGTGACTCACAAACACAAATTTATTGGTGTTGCTATCATTGTATGGACACGTGGTCCTCATAACGCAGGGAATACCTGGAAACCGTATACACACATACACACATTTTATATTGTGAATATAAAAAGTGCTAAAAACTAAAAATGCAAAAACCTGACTGTCTTTTATTTTAATAAAAGTCATTTCATCATGCACAGAACTGCAGTCGTGAGCAGCTGTTTGAGAGGAGATTCTCCTCAGAGCAGAGTCAGCTGAAACATCTGAAACTGAAAGTTATTCTGAGTTATTAAAATAGCACAAATCGTACTTTAGTTTACCCTATTGACATGGAGGTTTCCAGGCACTATAAACCTTTAAACCTTTAACTTTCTTAACATATAGCTCATTAGTCATTACAAAACCAGCCTTACGAAAGCCATGAAGTCACATGACCCAAAACACTAATCATTATTATACAATATCATATTACAACTTTCAGAAATGGTTTTACTGCCTTATATTGCCAATGCAATTGCTTTTAAGCAATACTGTGTTGCATTGTGGTCTATGGAGCTGCCTGAAATATAATGTATGTGTATTTATATACACACACACACACACACACACACACACACACATACAGTAAACAGTGCTCAAGATTTGAAGTTAATCAAAGTTGTGCTAAGAGAAGAGCCCCTTTTGGTTTTATGTTTTAGAACAATTTCGATGTTATAGAAAATTCTGATCCACTTCAAACGCTGACTACTTTATGTGTGTAGGTGTGTGTGTGTGTGTGTGTGTGTGTGTGTGTGTGTGTGTACATACACAGCATTATCCTTCAGGCCAGGTACGTAATGTAGTGGATGTAATGTGCTTCTTTATTCTACATAACTCTTAATATAGCACACCTGTTTTCTAATGAGAAGGTTGCATCACTGATCACATGAAAGCCCAGAAGGTATGTTCCCGCTCAATCCCATCAGTGCTGTCCAGCTCTGAGACTTTGCTAGAATGAACTGTGTGGAGGAGGGACTGATGGGAAACGTAAGAAGGATTAGCCTGAATAGACACTATAAAAGCCTGGAGTAAATCTCCACTGAAACACACACGAAGCACAGACTGAGCCACATCCAGCACATACAACTACAACTGCTCTGTCTGCTGTGACAACATATCATCTGCTAGACATTAAACATAAAAACAACTAAAAAAAAATGACACAGAAAAAGGTAAGATATAATTTTATTGATTACTTAAATAGAATAGAAAAAAAGACTTTCTTCAAACCCTGTAAGCAGTAACAGAAGTAAATTAATGTAGGACATGATGTCAGCATATAAAATAATATTTTTAAATTTAGTGGCATTACAACAACAAATGATTTAATGCTCAGAGAAGACCAATTCAGAAGCTTCACAAGATATTCTACACAAGCATATTTCCATAAGAAGATTATTCTGACTATTTATAGATCAAGCTTCTTTGTTATTTTACATATGGGATAAACCCATTACCAGTCTAGCTTCTAGACTAACTAAAACAGTAAAAAAAATAAATAATAATAATAATAATAAAAACCTAAACGGACAATTTTACATTTTGCAATCATACATAAAACCCTTTTTTTCATAAAGCATATCTGTTTATATCTGTTTATTTTGCACAGGTCTGTTAATATCTGAACTGGGTTAGATCATAATTCTGAGTTATAAACAACACTGATACAAACATTTTATCTCATTTGCCTTTTATGTAAAAAATGGACCACAGTTGACATAGAGCATGAAGTTTTACCAAAGGATGTTTACCAAAGATGAGAGTTTGCTCAGTTTATTTTGTAGCCATTTTCAAAGGGAAATAAATTACTATTTCAGGACATTATTTAGCAACATTAAATACTTCTATATCATATGGTCTTAATATTTGCTCATATTTATTTGCCTATTTGCCTTGTATTTAACAGGTTGCACCAACAGTTCAGACTGTTGAAGGAAACATGCCTCCAAGCTATGAGGAGGCAAATGCAGGTACAAATCTAGCTTTCTTTCACAACTAACATTGTGTTTTTTGTCATATATATTTTTTTCTTGTCGTAATTTTTATTTTATGATTTCTATGCAGGATGTCCTGGTTACTATTATGGGGAAGGAACTTTTTCCTGGGATGACATGTATATTAGACATGTATTTATAAGAAAGGTAGCAGCTGAAATATTTCAACTATAATTATGTAAATCATAGAGGACAATCAAATCAAAATGTTTGGAAAGAAAATCTTACTGTTACTCTGATATTCTTGCAGGTTTATTCAATTCTGATGCTACAGCTCTTTTCAACAGTAGCAGTTATTGCTCTCTTCACATTCTGGTGAGTAAATTAGCTTTTTTTTAATAAAAAATATTACTAATAAATGACAATGTCTAATCACTGAATTACACCGTTGATCAAAAGTTAAGGGGCAAAAGGTCTTCACAAAATAATAATGTTAATAATAATGTTAATACTAATCAGAAATCTTGAGTTGCAAATCAACATATTAGAAGGATTTCTGAAGATTATCTGACATGGAAAACTAAAGTAATTATGCTGAGAATTTAACTTTGAACACAGAAACCAATTACATTTTACAAAATATTCAAACAGAAATTGTAATGATATTTCATAATATTACATTTTTAATATATTTATTTTTAACAATTAAATGCAGCTATGGTGAGCAAAAGACACTTATTTTATGTTATTTATCAATTATGTTTGCGCTGATACGATTGTATATTAACATTTTGAGATTCCTGAACCTTTTTTCTCTGCTTTAGTGCTCCAGTGAGGTTATACATTCAGACACATCCTGTTTTATACTCCATGTCCAAGTACGTGAAACTGCTGTTTAATCAGCAATTACAATTCATGTCATAAATGTTCTAAAATATGTATGACTTGGACATACCAACTGTTTTTCTAATTCAAGCAATGTTTGTGTTTTGCAGTCTTCTGTTTCTTGTCACATATATTTTATTGGCTTGCTGTGGTGATTTGAGGTAATTCAACAAACCTGTAAACAAATTGCAGGTGTTGTAATATACTAGTTATACATTCATGTCTGTATGGGAAAAAACATCATAAAATAACAGTGGCATCCATCTTTTCATTTCTGTTTTACAGGAGGCAGTTTCCATGGAATCTTATTTTGCTTACAATCTTTGTGAGTACCACAGTTAATTAAAGGAATAGCTCACCTTAAAAAATAAGTAAGTAATGTAGCATTTCATCACTTGCTCAGCTCAGCAATGGATGCTCTACAGTGAATGGGTGCCATCAGGATGAGAGTTAAAACAGCTGATAAAAACATCACTATTATCAACACCATTCCAGTCCATCTGTTAAAGGGTTAGGTTACCCCAAAATGAAAATTCTGTCATTAATTACTCAACTCAGTTAGCCTGGCTTTCGTGACTTTAAAGCTCATACACTGTAAACCCTGATAAGTTGAGAGTACTCAAATTGTTTGAGGAAAGGGATTCCCTCAGTTCGTTTGAGTAATTGAAAATTGACAACTTGATTGACAAATTGATTTATTGAGTTAACCAAATGTTGTCTCTTTATTGAATTAACTTAAATGTTTAAGTACAGATAACTTAAAATTGCTAATAGACTAAACTTCCCAAATGTTCATCTTATACTCACTGACTCCCAGAGTGCATTGAAGCAGAATAAATTATGCAATTGCTTTGTTTTACAGTTGTTGTTGTTTTAATTTGCTAATTTAATATGCTGTCTTGTACCAGTAGTAGCACAACAAAAAAGTTAATAAAATGGTTATACAATTAATAAAATTAATTTAATTTAGTTGTTACCATTGCTGAATGTTTAAGTCAATATGTGACTTCAGCATATTACCACAATTATGATTAAATATTATATCATCCAAATTAAAAGCTTAAGTGGTTTATAAAAAATATTTAAAGTGTATGTATTACTTTTCTTCCTTAGAAACCAATTAACTCTGATTTCATGTTGCATCACTGCATTAATGGGAAGTTAATTCTGCTCCATTTTCAAAGAAAACCTGTCATGAATATTTCTCAAAACAGCTGCAACAGCAGAGTCGAATGATTCTTGCTGCTCGGTACACGCCATGTTGGAAAGCCAGTTGCAGAACTGCTGCATCATCGCATTGCACCCACCTCAGTCTCATTGGTTCCCACTTTTTTTGGGAATGGAAATGCTTTAAAACGGCAGCTTTGCCAGACTAACTTTGCCTGTGAAATAGAATGTAGCGTCACAGGATGTATGGGCGGGCCCAGGTTACAACTCAGTATGACCCCTATGGACTTGAGCACAATTTTGACTTCAGATGTTAACTGATGGATTTTATTAGCTGTTTGGGCTCTTATTCTGACAGCACCCATTTACTGCAGATCATCCATTGGTGGTGAGCAAGTCATGATGCATTTAAAGTGCATGCTTTTTCAGTTTAATGAATTTCTACCATTTTAGAATGTCTAGAGTTATATGTTGTGTATGTTTTTTTGTAATTGTAAAACAATGTATAATAAATAAAATTTTAAATGTTCCTTTTTTCTTTTATTTTGCATGCTTCTGTGAACACTGTGCAAATGCAGACTCTGAGCATGGCTTGCATGTTGGGTTTTATTTCTAGGTAATGACATATCTGCTCTGTGTGCATGCTTTTCCATGCCTATGTTTGATTTCCACTGAACATAATACCTGCTCTTACTTCTGCCAGCTTCTACAACACCAAATCTGTAGTGCTGTGCATTGGCATCACCGCCACAGTGTGTCTGTGTGTCACCGTCTTCAGCTTTCAAAGCAAGGTGAGCACACGGCAGATGAATTTTACCAACTACAAATATTAACAAACATTTTAGTGAACATCAGTGTCTTTTATTATATTTGTGTTACCAGTTACCATATGACCATGAAAAATACAATATTACAAGTTCTGTTGTTTTTTGATTCTCTAGATTGACATCACCTCTTATCAAGGTCTGCTCTTTATTCTGTGTATGGTCATGTTCTTCTGTGCTATGGTCATGGGATTTGTGGTTCCCTTTGGCTATGTAAGTATTAAAAAAAAAAAAGAACAAAACAACAAAGTACATTTTAAAGCCGTTTTAAACGGTTAGTTCATACAAAAATTAAAATTCTATTATTACTCACCCTCATGTTGTTTCAAACCCATGAGACCTTTGTGTCAGGAATTTGGGAAAGAGGACCCAGTCGCAGATAAGTTTCAGGGGTTTTATTTACAAAAAAACAGAAAGATACATTAGGGTAAAAGGAATTGCACACGATACATGAGGGATATGATACACAACATGACTAGGGAGGGCCACAGGAACGTCTCTGGCAGCACACAGCAGGGTATGATACCAACCAGCAA
>JAUMHI010000052.1:42728-85781 GCA_032359435.1 Enteromius unitaeniatus
TATTTGTGTTCAACTGTTCTGGAGCAGTGTTGGAAACACAACTTAACACTGATTTCTAGTCGTGTCCTCTTTTGGAAACACAAACAAAGTAGTTTGACTTTCACAACGACACACAGCTTCTCCAGAACATGGCGCCCACAGCAACACTACAGACAGAATAATAGCTTACTTTGCATAAACATTTGGCTGGTGTTATAAAAACGAGCCATTTTAGAGGGGCACGAACAAGTCATAACTTTTATAAAGAATATCTCTTTGGTTTTGAGACTTTAGGCTTTGAAATTTTATAAATGTTTTTTGTGCACCAAGAGCTTGTAACACTCCAAAGAGAAAGAAACAATTGATATCGGATCATATGACCTCTTTAAGCAAGTCCTTTTTATTTTCTGTAAACCTAGGTAATTCATCTGACTACAAGTGACATGCTTCTCTGCAAGGACACCATCTCTGTTTTCCTCCAAAGTGAGAGTGACTTCCACAGAGTGGAGGAACTGTTTCAGTCATGCAATGTTTTGCTAAAGAAAGAGAATGGCACGCTGACCTCAGAAATGACCTGTAAAGAGGGATTCCTCCCTATGGTTCTGTGCATTTGCATCCATGGCCTTGCATCCTTTGTTGCTGCGTGATGGTGTTAGTGCTTTTACTGACAGCTTTTAATTAATTATTCATTAATTAAAACAGGTAATGTAGAAATTAGACGCTTTTGTTTTAATGTTCGTATATACATACATTTACTAATATTTTTGCGAATAAATTAAATATATGAATTCGTCTAATAGTACTATATCTCAAACCAGATGCTTTCATTCATACATTTTTTTTATATTTCTACAAAAACCATTATATTTATAAACTTTTATTTTCCAGACCAATTTAGTTTTTATTATCTAAAACTAAAATAAACTTTTCTTTTATTTCAAAATTGAAGTTTAAAAACTTTGTTTTGATCTCTGAAGCTGACAGTTTTTCATCATTTATATTTAGCAGTATTGGTATTTCTTTATTTGCCAAGGATTAAAAAGGATTAGGATTCCAGGATAAAAGTTCATCAGATCTTTTTTTTTTTTTAATTCTAATATTTTTGATAATATACATTTTTCTTGTGTAACTTTGTATTATATTCGCATTTCAAAATGTTTTACTCAAATGTAAAATATATGTCATTAAACAAACACCTTTATTGTTATGTATCTCTCTGCACATCTGGGGCCTGTATCATGATGGTGGCTAAACAAACTCAGAGTTACAGGAATAGTTTTGGGTTGACAAATCCAAACCGATGCAGTCAGGCATTATTGGTACCATAACGAAGCTCATCAACTTTCTTTGATAACCCAGACTTGATCCTGAGTTAATGTAGCATGTGCACATGAAAGTGTGACATCAGCAATAAGCAGCCAATCACATGCTCTTAAACTTTCATTCACTTCTTGTGAGGGAGTCAGATTCACTACCAAAGATTAAAAGATTGAGCAATATGAGCAATTTCAACACATTTACACACCAAGATGAAACAATCTTTTAATGAAAGAGGAAAACTTGAGGAAAAAAAAAACCCAACAACTTCCAAGTAAGCTGTATTATCTATATTTATATTAATTTACAAGCCTATTAATATTAAACTTAAACTAAACTGGGATCATTTCAGTTGTGTTGCTGTCTATGGAGTGTGGATGGCTCTCTGATATCATCAAAAATATCTTAATCTAATAATTTTAGATTATTATATCGAAGATAAACAAAGGTCTTATGGGATTGAAACTACATAAGGGTGAGTAATTAATAACAGAATTATTCATTTTGGGCTGCATTAACCCTTTAAGTATAAAGTAGATTTTAAAAGCTCAACATTTTAAGGTTTTAAGGCCACGCAGTCTCTAAGACAAACAGTTTCAGTCACAGTTTATTTTAAGGTCTAGTTCTCAATGTTAACTCGTTATTAATTATGCCTCAATAAACTCCTAGTTTCTTAGGAGAACTCCCTAATTACCTTTTATTAATAGTTAGGTTGTTGTTAGGTTTAGGTATTGGGTAGGATTTGGGATGTAGGATATGCTCATTCATGTGGAATATGTGCTTTATAAAAACTAATAAATAGCCAATTTGCTAGTAATATGCATGCTAATAAGTTAATAGTGCAAACTGATTTTAAACAAAAGCATTCCAGACTAATCAATAACAATATTTTCACGTTGCTAGCATATTTTGATGCTCGTAGCTCTAAAACTCTAAGGCCCGGTTTCACAAACGGGGCTTAGCTTAAGCCAGGACTAGGCATTAGTTTAATTAAGATATTTAAGCAACTTTTACAAAAATGCCTTATAAGAAAATATTACAGGTGTGCATCTTAACACAGAACAATGACACTGACATATTTTAAGATATGTCAGAGCAAGATATTTTCATTCTGAGACAGCTCAATCATGCAATTTAGTCTAACTAGCTTAAGCCTTGTCTGTGAAACTGGGGGTAAGACTTACAGTCAGAAATGTTAGTTTGAGGAGAATAATAATTTTAGATTTAAACAGAACAGCAGTGAGATGGCTTTCTCAAGTTGAGGTCTGTATTTTTGTTTTTAGATTCTAGATAAATATAGTCCTAATGCTAGCTATAATTTGTCCCAGTCCTAATCTGTACAAAAGCATTAACAGCCCAAATATAGACACTATTCACACTGTTTTGTCTTTTGAAAGGTTCCCTGGTTACATGCAGTCTACGCCAGCATAGGAGCTGTTGTCTTTACCATGGTGAGAAGCAGATTAGTTAAGAAAGGATTATGGTTTTAAATTATGATTATTTGTCATGTGATTAAGGTGATATAACGTCGACTGACCTGTGTCTCTTTCTCTCCTCTTGCATCGTCTGTCCCAGTTTCTCGCCTTTGATACACAGCTGCTGATCGGAAACAAGCAATACGCATTGAGTCCTGAAGAATATATCTTTGCAACACTCACTCTCTACCTGGATATTGTGTACTTGTTCACGTTCCTCCTGCAGTTGTTTGGTAATGGTAGAGAATGAGCATGGCTGTGTAAAAATGTCCATTATGTACAATATCGATAACCGTTCCACAACCTCAACATTTTTAGAACAAGTGGCCTTTTATTAATTGTTAGGTTTAAAGAAAATCAGCTTTGTAAGACTTCATGTGTTATTCAAAGTCGACTTTTCATATTCTGACTATATTTGGCTGCACCAAAATATTAATGAAAAATGTATAACTAATGGCTTTAATCATTACTATTACTTAAACTACATAAACCAATGGCTTAAAAGGAGCTTCAAAAATTAAGTGAGGCTTTTTTTTTGCTTTTTCAATCAGCTGGTTGTTGAAAGTTCAAATGTGGAGTTTATATTAAGCTCTATTATTTTCATTTCATTTTAATCTCTATATATATATATTTATAAATGTTATGCAGTCATTGAGTGTAACAACATGTAAATGTAACCATTAAAATAACTCAATATATAATATATATATATATATATATATATATATAAATATAAATATTTGTTATTTAATATTTGTTATATTTTTTTGCAATTCACTGAAGTACTGTAACTTTCACATACAGGTTATTCCGTATTTTACAATTCGTCACATATTATCTGTTGATGGTTCAATATTCAACGTACTACACTCTCAGAAATAAAGGTACCTATTAGGTTTAAAAATGACACTTTAAGTACTAATATGTGCAGGACAGGTGGAGTGTTTAGATACAAACATGTATCTTTTGAAAAGATACCACCTCAGACAGCTTTTGTACCTTTAGTTTTGAGAGTGTACAGCACTTCTGTTTACAACTTAGGCCTATCCTAGCAATTCGGATTTGTGTCTAGGGAAAGATAATGCACAGAAATGAATGACAAAGACAGATCCTAAATCATGTGTGCAACACAGCAGGCCTCCGGAATGCACAGCAGGCCTCAAGCTTTTACATAACAGCAGTATTATTTCAGTTGGAGTGAAATGTAAAATGACAGGTTTTCTTGTTAGTTGGCTAATGGGTCTGATAAATCTAGAAAAATGGAAAACAGAATGAAAATAGGCTAATGATGAATTCCAGTAAGGAAGATTGCAATGAATTTGTAGACGGATAATGCTTACAAAACGATTAAATAAAGGAACCAGAGGGCTTGTTTATGTTTTGTGCCTGTTTGGATTTCAAATATATACTGGTCAGAAATCTCAATGCTCATGATACATGAGAGATATCTAAATAAACTTTAATTGAAGTTTGTACAGAAGAGTGGCTATAGCACCACAGTGTTCTCATGATCTTCATTGACAACTCCATTAAAAGCTTTTTTAAGCACTTGACGCTGTAGTGTTGAACGTTCATTTGATTTCTGTCATTACATCATTGTTTTAGGACTATTTCTCCTTTCACTGAGGAGTTATGTGACATCTCTTCTACAAAATAAATAAACAAATAAATGAAACTATTAAATAAACTATGCTGAACTATGCACATTAATTCATGGTATTTTAATTAATTCACAATAGTGACAAAATTCATCCCTTTCTCGAAAGCGTCAACAGTGAATATAGTTCCACGATCAATGTTGGAAAATGCAGGACAGGTGGAGTCTAACAAATTCTTGAATACAAGATTTCTATGCATAGAATACAAGAAAAAAATTGCATTGAGGAAGTGTAAATGCACAGAAATATAGCTAAAGTTCCTTTAATGCACATAAAATGATTACTTCTGAAAAGACACCCTTACAGCTAAGGGTGTGCATTATTGTTAAAGAAATATTACCTTTTTATTACAAGCCTGTCTTGAGCTTGAATCTTGGAGACATAGTTTTCTCAAGATCCTGTTCACTTGACAGAAAGCAGAGGATTGTACGTTAGGAAGATATATTAAACAAGCATGCACTGATCTCTGTGAAGTAAAGCATCGGTTTCACTGTAACCCCTGCACTGTATTGCTTGTCTGTTGATCTGTGTGAAGTGGTGCGCAAAATACACATCATTTCCATGTTTAGTTCCTGAATAAATTAGTGTTTTTGAATATTAAACATCACAGTGAAAGTTTTTACCAATAAAACATTTGGGGTAAATTAGAACTATTATGATAAGGTAGAAAAAGCTCTCTACGCTAATAACTGAAGGTTTCTATCATTTACTGTGTAACATGTGAATATTAAAGATTTGCAACCGAAAGACATTTTAAAACTAAATTGATTAATAAATTATGGAAATGTGTCAGTGCGTGGTAGAATTTAGTCAGTGGCAAATTAAGCTCAAATGCATAATAAGGTTATGAAAATGTGAGTCTCCACAATTTATAATTACAACAATAATAAAAACCGCAGAAGTTTTAATGTCCATTGATGAAAATGCTGTGAATAACTGGAAGTAAATAAACCAACAAAATACAAACAAGATTTTATTAAAAATGGAATTCAAGGGATCAGTAAAAAAAAGGCACAAACAAAAACAGAAGAACATTTTTGCTGTTGTTTTTGTAGTAAAAAAAAAAAATAAAGTAACAGAAAATCAGAAACTGTGGCACAGGAAGACAAACGTCCGGCTAGAAGCTCTGGTTAACATGCAAACTTTCTTCAGCTACCTGTACAAAATGTGTTATTGTATAAATAATGTTTTAAAAAAACTGTTCAAGAGACAAGCCATTTGTTCAAGAATCACATCAGCATCACAAAAACATTACTGACTTCTGTACAGCTTCCCATCTCTAGACATCTTGATACCAAAACAACTAATAGTTCATTTCTTGAGGCACTTGGATTACAGCTTTGCTACAACTTTAAATGGTTCTGTTTATGGCTTTATCTGGTGAACAGCTTGAACACCCCATGTTAGCAGCAACACATTTTGAAACTATGAAATGAGCTCCAACAGGTCTTCTTGGAAAATCAGAACTGAACGATGCTGTTAAAATGTTGATAATCGATCATTTAGATATACGTGATCAATCGGAATAAAAACCAACACATCATTTCATAGTTTCAAAACATGTTTAATGTCTTGTGTTAATAATGGATGAAGGATTTATCAGTTTGATAACCAAAATAAATTTAATTTTCCTTCACGAGGTTGAACTGCATGGTATAACTTTGTACAGAAGATTTGACTTAAATCATTGAAAACGTGGGCAAAGGTTAAGAAGTCTAAGTAAACGAAAGGAAAAACTGATCAGCCGCTTAATCACTTGCATGGGTTTATTATGGTACATTTTTTAGTAGGGAACAATTGTGATTGTGTTGTATCTTGGTGGCATAGCTATCTTTGGTAGCCGGAATGAATCCATTCTTTGGGAATCTATAATGTAATGTATAATGTATAAAGATTTCAATGACTGCCAATGGTCTGAATATCAGCCTGAGTGATAGTAAACTGTAAAAGAGGTATTGATCAGTTTTAATAACATAAAATATTTGAATGCAATGTCAAACTATCCTAGAAGGTAATCGAGCTAGCAGCTATTTTTATGGATGGAGAAGAGTCTCTTAATGAAAACCATTAAATAGTTTTCAGATCAAGGTCATGGCTTTACATTCATAAAATGTAAAATGCACCTAGGGAAGCCCTCAAACGAAGGAAGCAACAACTGTGTCTTTAGTGTTCTAAATATAAGCCCTTGCATTTCTATCCTAGAAAAGAATGATTCTTTCTACACTCTTAAAAATAAAGGCGCTTAAAAGGTTCCTTGCAGCGATGCTGTAGAATAACAATTTTTGATTCCACAAAGAACCACTCAGTCAAAAAAACATGTCTTTAAACTCTGAAGAAGCTTCTTTCACCACAAACATTGTTTGGTGAAACAAAAAGGTTCTTCAGATGTTAAAGGTTCTTTATTAAATCCTAATTGCATCGTGAAAGCCCCTTTTATTCTCAAGAGCACCGAGACATTTATGCCATATATATTGGTATATTTATGTGTACAAAAACAACTCACGAGTGAACACTTATTCATCGATGATATCAAAAAGTTTCATTTTGGATATTCAGACTCTTTTAGAAGTGCATCATGATTGACCGAGACAGTACATTTCAAGTAAAACAAAACAAACAGCAAAGAACGTAAAAGAAACTGAAGAAAATGTTTTTCCTTTGCACACAAACATTAAAACAAAAATCCTATTAATCTGGGATTTAAAAAGGAATAGCAACCAATACACACGACCAAACAGTTTTATCATCTAAAAGTTTTCAGAAAGTAAAGAAAGCTTTGCCCAAACACTACAGCTAATCTCAGTTTGAATATAAAAAAAAATGCATCAGTTAAAAAATAATAATAAAAAAAAAAAAAAAAAAAAAGAAAAACAGCAGCATGAAGGCAGAAAGCGACTACATGCGCTGAAGAACTGCTTCTGTCCTTCTTGATCCTAACAGCTGTTCCATAGAAGAGTTCTTCCTGCTAAACATGTCTCATGTATAACCCCAGCACCGTTTGGAAGATATTTCTACAAATCCACAATAACACACAACCTGATGAGGACATGTCGCCGTCACACACCGCAAACATCAGTCTTTTAGCTCTTGTTCACAAAAGATCCTACAAAAAAAAAAAAACACAGGCCTCAGGCCTGCTCGGATGCACACAAGTTTCTTTCTTCATGGAAACAGATTTGGAGAAATGCGTCTCTGCATCAGTGTCTCGGCAATGGATGCTCTGCAACGAACGGGTGCTTTCAAGAGTCCAAACAGCTGATAAAAACATCACAATCATCCACACCACTCCAGTCCATCGGCTAACATCTGGAGAAGCCAAGAGCTGTGTTTGCAAGAAACAAATCCATCATTAAAACCACTGCTTCCAAACAATCACTTTTAATAACGCTTCCTTCAGTAAAAAAAAGTCCATCTCGTTCTTTTACATTAAAATCCAGCCACATACTAGTTTAGAACCTTTTTGGACGGTTTCTGCTTGTAAATGGTGCTTGACCTGTGCAGATTTCTGTCCTTATTTAACTGGAGAATTCAATATTTTGGATTCATATTTCAGCCGGAAGCAATGGTTTGTAGTTAAAAACATCTTGAAAGGTTTGGTTTTTTTTGTAGCTTTTCTCTTCACAAGAAGTTTACAGATTGATTGCCTGTGGATTATTGTGATGTTTTTATCAGCTGTTTGAACGTAATCTGGCGGCACCCATTCACTGCATGTAATGCAACATTTCTCAAAATCTACATCTTTGGATGATCCGAGGTAAGTACATTTTCAGCAAATTTTAGTTTTAGGGGAACTACTTTAAATAAAGTAGTAGCCAAACTGGTAATACAAATAAACGTCATTGTAGAAAGTTGAGACAAAAAAAGTTTTTCTTCCCTTTTCATTATTATATTCTCCTGCTGCATTTCTTGCTGTCACAAATCTGCTTTAATACAGCAGGAAGTTGTAGCAGTGTGGTATTGAGAAATGTCACCAAGTCATGTGTTATCATCACTTTTATGAATTATTTTTGATATTAATAACCACTTAAAGTCACTTCCTCGAAACTCCTGTACTGTAAGCCAATGGAGCCCATATGTACAAAATACTATGAACATTACCATGCATATTTAAACACAAAGCATTCAGAAACCTGAAAGATTTGGTGCCATTACTGTATATACTGTACATCGAGAAAAAAAAAAAAAAAATCAGTCCTATCTCTCATTTTAGCTACAGTACCCAGAGGATACAGAATTTAAAAAAATATTTTTTACATTTTCAAATTTTAAATAAAATGGAATTGATCCTGAACACTGTAATGTTAGGCACAAACTTAGGTTTCACAGGTAGTCATTAGATTTAAAATGCCCCTCATAAAATACATTTTTATAAACTTCGGACTCATTTTCATTACTAATTAAAAAGAAAACCACATAATTGGAGAATCGCTATTTTTGCATCAAATATTTTATATGAACTTGAAAAACAAAGCATTATCTCCTTGTTATGCACCAAACGCTGTAATAAATAATAAGTTAATGATTGTCTTTTGCTTTTAGAGTGAAGATTGAATTAGAGTGATTTTATCACTATTTCTTGGAAGATTCTTAAAATGGTGCAGCGTGAAGAAGTGGCTTTAAATGGTTTTAAACACCTAAATATCACACAACAAATTCAAAACAGGACAAACAAAATGCACTGTTTGCATATTAATCTGTACAAAAATATCTTACTGCTGCTAACCGAAGAAAAAAAACAAAAGAACACATCTTTAAAAAAAAGTTGCATATTTTTCAAACAAAAGACACATTTTTTACTTTTACTTTTTTGATCCTCCCATATTAAAGAATTAGTTCTTAAAAATAAGAATTTGCCATAACGTGCAGAAAAGAACACATTGTGTTTTCCTTACCCTTTTCTAAATCAAAATTGTTTTTTTACACTTTTTTTTCTGTTTTGTTATCAAAATAGATGAAAGATTGATAGCTCTTTTGCACAGTCTCCCACCATTGGCTGAGTGACTCCTGAAGAGAGAGGAGTTGAACAAAAGATGAGTGACGTCCTTTTTGTCTCTGTCCTACAAAAGATACACGCTCCTTTTGTGATCTGTATCCTCTCTGGTTCTCTTTATCTGTGGTAATCCGTAAATCTCTAAGAGAGATTCCCACTGTCCAGAGCGAGCCGCAGCGCCTCCAGATAGGACCTGCGGAGGAGCGAGGGACCTAAAGAAAGAAAATGTAGCTCATGTTCATTGATGAAAATGACCTATGTAACATATGCAAACATGAAAACACGAAAAACTGTTCTAATTTAATGCAGTGCATCATTGATAAATGCTAGAAAAGCAGCAAACTCAAGGGAAGTATTTTCTGTTAAAGGGTTAATGCACCCCAAAATGATCATTCTGTCATTAATTACTCACCCTCATGTCATTCCAAACCCATAAGACCTTCGTTTATCTCCAGAACACAAATTAAGATATTTTTGATGATATCAGAGTCATCAGACCCCCCACAGACAACTGAAATGATCCCAGATCCAGAAAAGAAATCATATAGCTTTCTGATTTCATCAAAAACATCTTTATTTGTGTTCAGAAGATGAACAAAGGTCTTATGGGTAAGGAACGACATGAAAATGAACCTGTCATCTGACAGACAGCGTCTTATATTTCTCGTCTTACCGTAGCTTCATTTGCTGTGTTGATAGGAATAATTAGTGTGTTCTGAAGGTGTCTCCATGGAAACCTGCTGCTGCTGCTGTCCACTGTTTTCCTACGTGACAAAGAATAAGGATGAGTTAAATATTGACAACGACCCTGCTCAGCATTCAAAGCAAGGCTCGTCATACCTCTAACGTGACACTAGAGGGAGGCACTGGGGTGTACTGAGGGATATACGTTCCTTGCATAGCTGCGTTGGGAATATACTGCGAAGCAAAATGAATAAAGCAACCGGTCATACACATAATGCTTTCTGTCACGTTTTGTTGGTAATTAGGTTCTACGGAGAAGACAAAACAAAGGGTAATCGGCCACCAACCGTGCCAGCACTGCCGAGAGACAGGTGACTGAGCTGCTGGGTCAGGGGTCCGATCATAGACGTGGGCTGAATGGACATTGAGTGATCCATAGCTGGAGTCAGAACGGCCCCCTGTGGAGAGAGAGATGCTCATGAACCCAATGGCGATTTATAGATATCCAAGCCTCATAGTGACACCAGCTGCAGGAAAACATTATATGTTCGACTTCTATGTGAGCAGCACTCACGGTGGGCTGCATGAGGTACGACTGATGATGCATCCAGGACGGGCTGTGCACCTGAGACAGACAGAGACAGAAACACTGCTTTAGAATCTACCGGAAACCTGCTAAACAGAAATCATTTGGGACGGTCAAAAAAAATAATTCAATACTTCACCAGTGGCGGTTTTTGAATGCCTATGTAAAAATTAAAGCTTATTACTGGATGATTTATCAAAATTCATTCATAATTTTTAATTAAACTTTTATATGAATACTTAAATCAACTTGTAGTATCTCAGTCACTGAAACCAAAATCACAGCACAGGCACTAGCAACTGAATTATGAATGCACTATAGCAGCCATTTTTAACTAGCTATACCAACGTGTGTTTGGGTCCATATGCTGCTCATCTGATGCCAGATGGTGACGTGACTGAAATATGTGACATAAAAATATATGAGCCTGGAGAACAAAAGCAGTCATAAGTAGCATGGGTATATTTGTATGCCAAAAATCATTGGTATATTAACTAAAGATCATGTTTCATGAAGAGTCCAGAGTCAAATTTGAGGTTGTTAAGATATGTATTTGGAAAGAATACTTTTATTATTTTTCTTAAATCAAGGATGCATAAAACTGTACAGTAAAATATTTTAAATGTTTTAAAAGATTTCTATTTCCAATAAATTGATCACTTGAATTTTCTATTGATTAAAACAATCTTGATAAAGAAAGAGACAACATAAATATTTCTTTCCCAGCAAATCGGAATATTAGAATAATTTCTGTATTTCTAGAATAATTTCATCATTTGAGTAATTATGCAAAAAATTCAGCTTTGACCACAGGAATAAGTTACACAAAAATAAATAATAATAATATAATATATATGTGTGTGTGTGTGTGTGTGTTTTTTCCCCAAATAGATAGAGATATTTTTGAATAGTATTTTTGATATAATAAATATAGCCTTGAAAAGCAGAAGGGACTTCTTTTAAAACATACAAAAACTCACCAACCCCAAACTTTTAGGATAAAATAACCATGCCTTAATATTACATTTCAAAGGCAATAACTGATGATGACTTTCATTTTTGGTTGAGCTACTCCATTAAGTATTCAATGTGCTCAACACTCTTGACTCTATAACTTCATATAAGACAAATGCTAGGCGCTAGCAGACTGAGCCGTAGCGTCATTACTCAGTAATCCAGCTCTAATGGGCCGCTCAGCGCATTCTGAGCACGCGAGCCAGACCTACAGGATCTCAGCGTACATTATTTGCTTTCGCCTGTTCATCCATCAGCACTCAATAAGGTGTCAGAGTTCCCACAAGCTGAGCTCAGCTGAGTCACTGCGGTCTGATATTCTCACTGAACACATGCTGTGAGTCAGTCTTTGTTTCCATCCGACTGCTGTCGGCTTTGGCACACACTCAGCTTGAGCTCACTATCGCAACAAAAAAGAAAAGTACTCTGGACTGACCTCCTGGAAATGGGTATAATATGAATGCAAACACAGTGTCTTAGTACACATTTGATATAATGTGGCAGATGCTGAAAATGAAAGTGAAAGTGTCCACAGCTTGCAGTTTGTTCGCATTTTTTTTTTCTTTTTAGATATGACATTGAAATTGAAATTTGCTGCAGCTACACTGATGTTTCTGCTCCAGTCACATGACTGGAAACTATTTGACTCTGACCTGTTTTAAAGAAATTTTAGCAATAATATTGCGCAACAATATTGGATGAATCAATGTGTGTATACAGAACATACTATTATGACATGCATCAAATTAATATGATTATCTCAATGATGCTCACCTGGTAGGATGGTACTTGTGAGGGCATGTATGGAGACAGAGAGGTCTGAGCGATCATTCGGTTTGGAGCAATGCTGTACGGAGGAGAATAAAACCTGAAAATAATAAGCACATTTTGTGACATTAAATGGTCATGTTCAGATATTTTGAACACCACCATGTTTGCGTAATTTAAGTCTTAAAGGCAAAGTTCACATAGCTCCTTTAAAAAAACAAAACAAATAAATAATACAAAATAATAATCAATAGTACACCAATAAATAAAAACAAATCTGTCATCATCTATTCACCATTCATAAAGAAATCATGAAAGTAATCCATATGAATCCAGAGGTTTAATCTACGTCCTATAAGAATTGTTTTATATGATGAACAGATTTAAATTAGGTTTTTAATCGCATACAAACATTGATCTATGCATATATATATATATATATAAAACACATCAAATATGGTAAACAGAAACTGAAATGTGAAAGAATAAAGCACTTTACAAATGAAACACATTAAACCAGGCTCTGAGTGAGAGAATGTTTCTCTGCTCTCACCCGTTCTGCAAGGCTGTTGTGTCGTAAGTGAACGTCATTCCACCCTGAACGTGGAAAGGAAAATAACAAATGTTATATAAAAAGTGCAATGTCTTTGTAAGTACACAAAGAGAGCTCTCATACCGTTTCACCATCTCTAGGCCAGGGTCGACCGTTCTGTAGGTATTTTGCCTGGTTCTGTCGCTTCTTTTGCCCTCCATCAGCAAACTTACATAACAGCGGATCTGCAGGTACTACAGGTGAAGCGCAAAGCATTTATTTATATATTTATTTTCAAAAAATAAATGTATGTGATCCTAAATCCAAAACCAGTCAAAAGGGTAAAATTTCCCAAACTGAGATTTTTGTATCATCTGAAAGTTTCCATTGATGTATGGTTTGTTACGAAACAACTATTAGAAAATCTGGAATCTGAACATTTAGAAAATCACCCAAAATTATCCAAATGAAGTCTTTAGCAATGCATTTTGCCAATTAAAATGTAGTTTTTTATTTTATTATTATTTTTTTTTATGGTACGACATTTACAAAGTATCTTCATGGAACGTGGTCTTCATTTAATATCCCAATGATTTTAGACATAAAAGAAAAATCTAGCATTTTGACCAATACAATGTATTCAATGTAGCACCTGTGATGCTTACGACTGGTTTTGTGCTCCAGGGTCAAAAATGTTACTGTTCTATAATCAATAATTAACTACATTATATATCATCTACCTGGCACTCCAGGTGGGGTTTTGATATATTTTCCATTAAAATGCTGAATGATGGCTTCACATTTCTCTGTGGATTCCATCCTGTTATACAAAGACATTAATAAAGAATTAAAAAATTGGGTTAAGCTGCAATTTTATATGAGGATATGTAGAGATGGAACTCAGGTCAAAATACCAAATCAAAAACCTCATTCCAACATCTTTCGATTTCTGCACAGGTTTTATACACTATATAGCTTGAGAGGTTAATTAAGTACCTTGCAAACCCTACGCCTCTGCTGGTTCCGTTGGCGTCCCGTAAGATCCGTGTGGAAATCACCTGGCCAAAGGATTTGAGCATGGCCTCCAGCTCCTGCTCGTCCATGGACACTGGCAGGTTAGAGATGTACAGGTTGGTAGGGTCCTGTTCCTGTTGCTAGAAACAAAACCCAAAAAGTACATATTTTTAATCTGTACCATATTTAATAGAAAGTTTTACATATTTCTTCCTTTGTTTTTAAGTGGACTTAGATTACAATGATTTTAAATTGTATAAGTACTAATTATCATATATACTTCATTTGGACCATTATAAAGGTGATTTTCTCAACATTTAGATTTTTTTTTTGTGTGCAGATTTTCAAATGGTATTTCAGACCAAATATCCAAAAACTGTCCTATCCTAACAAACCACGCATCAATGGAAAGCTTATTTAAATGATGTATAACAGTTTAATAAAATAAAGAAAGAGAAAAAAGAAAAGACCCTTATGACTGACTTTTTGGTCCAGGGTCAAGATAAGATGTCTGCTGGCAACACGCTACAGTGTTATCTATTTTTTAAAACTTTTACCAACAACTAAGAGATAAAATAGATTATATTCTACAAATGCATTCAAACGCATGCTAAGATACATACATAAAAAAAATAAAAATAATAATAATTATTTTTTAAATCCCTCAAAAATAAGTTTATGTTGGAAATATGTTACATTTTATTTCCCTTCTCAACTCCATACAAAGTCTAAAGTAGCAAATCAGCTATGTCGCATAATCATGTATTTGTCAAAATCAAATGACAGCCTTTTTCTTCCTTATCATCCGTTCAGAAAGCATTTACGGAGTCAAATCAGCACACAACTTCATGACACACAGCTGAGAGTGAAGAGAAACATAGCAAGATATGACAAAAAGACATTCTACTCATGAAACGTTTCCCATGCATTCTTAAAGACTTCACTAAAACAAACATTTCCAACATTTAAAATGACATTATGCAAGCTCACCAACTTTGTTAGTTCACTAACACATTACACTTAGACTCCCAGTCTGTATACTGTTCGAAGTATGCATACCCAGACGGTGACCTACAACAGATACTTGCCAGAATATACAGTATACACCGTATACCACAACGCAAATGTCCTCGACCTGACCTTCCACTGCCAGTGTGATAAATGGACCAGAAGTAATTACAGTGAACTGCTCAGATCCCTTTCTTCATGCATTATTTAATCATTCTGTTAAGTTACGACTGTAACACCCAAGATATGAAATAATAATCTTTTTTAAAGGAATGGTTTAATAAACTTTTTGGCAAAATCTGAAAGTTTGCATGTGTTTTTTTATGATACACACATGACACATCAAGCTTTTAATGCTCATACAGTATGAAAAAATCTAGTAAAGTTGCTTCAGTGGACTAAGTGTTCATCTTTAAAATAAGTAACAATATAAAAGTTGTTCCTACATTTACTTAAACAACATCCACCTTTTGCTTGTGCTTGAAAATAAGTCTTGACTGTTTTTTTTTTAAGTTACATAAAGATGCCTTTAACTTGCTCAGACAATAGAAGGCATGTTGTAGATTGTGTGTAAACAGGTTTAACAACACATTTTTAGAGGCCTTAGAAATACTACAGATGCCACTCACATGCAATGCTGTCACATGACCTTGTCACAATGTTGCACAGTACTGTTGGAAAGTTCACATTTTTTAAAATGTCAGAGAAAGATGATTAGGAAAGATATCTAGTCAGACTCAGGCAGGACTTATGTGGTAGTTAAATACATTTGCATTGTAGCGTTCTGATCTAACCACGGGAAAACACGGCTTCAGACTGCTTCAGTGCGGGGGTTATCAATGAAGAGCACTCATTTATGCCAACAAAAGCTTATTAACTAATGTTGATGAATTATGACAATGTTTAGCATACAATATTTATATGGTCGTATGTTGTAAAAACGGTTGTAAAATGCATAATTTATTTCCCTCATCCAAACTTAAATGAACAGCTGCCTGCTGTACGGTCCACAGTGCAAAAATATCAAAATAAAAGTCACTGTGTATTTCAAGATTTTTTTCCCTGCTCATTACTGATATTTTGAGTAAGCTGTTTTTAATTAGATTTCCATTTAATTAACTATTGTTGCTTCTGTCTGGGATTCCCCATCACAGGATGTCAACTGAAATTATAAAACTAAACTAAATATTAAGCTTAATATATTATAATAAATATATTTAGCTTAACCTGATGTACTAAAATAACCAAAACAGGTAAAAAAAAAAAAAAATCTGAATAATGCATTACAATTTAACTAAACCTTTCAAAGTAGATTTAGTCAACTAAAAAATTCTGATGACTGGGGTGGGTGATATGGAAAAAATATAATATCAAATATAATATCCCAATTCTTTTTCAAGTTAGTTTTTTAAGATTATTTTGCAAATTACAGAGGTAGGGGTGGGCAATATGGGAAAAATATCATATTACGTTTTGGTTTTATTTCCCTCAAAAAAAAAATAAAATAAAATAAATCACGATTCTTTGTCACTGATTTTACTATTTTGCAAGTTGTCTGAGAAGTACAGACAAACTAATTTGCCTTTTTTATTAAAACAAAGCCTTTCAGGGTAACAAATTATAAAATAAAGAAGGGCAGATATTTAGGCCAAAATGAGAAAAGATAAAAATCGTTGTCATTTTATCTTTGTTATTCTAATAGATACACATTTCAAATAAACATAATATGAATAAAACAAACATTGCTTTTATTTTTCAGGAAGAGTAGGTGTATTCAGCAGTATTACATTAACAAACATGAAAGGTGAAGCACTATATACTTCTACACTACATACATAATTTACTCACTCTCAGCTCATTTTTTATCTGAATGAGTTTCTTTTTTCTGTTGAACACTGTTTTAAATTCAACCAGAGCCAGCTACTGTTTGGTAACTCCAAATATCTTATTTTGTGTTTTGCACAAGAAAGAAAGTAATACAGGTTTGGGAAAACATGAAAGTGAGTAAATAATGACACGGTTATAATTTTTGAGTGAACTATCCCCTTAATAACAAGTGGCGGCATGTTTAGTTCTGTCCCTTTAAGAGCTGCACGCATTTAATATACTGGCACGGTTTTCTCTTGATTGTTTACTTTAACTTTAGACACAAGCAACTGTGTTTAACGCTGTGTGTTTTTGACAGTATTACCACAATCATATGTGATAAATATCGTAGTTCAGTAATTAGGCACTATTTGACAGGCTTTTAGTGGTGTACGCGCTGGAAAAGCGCATCTAGACGGCACACATATGAAATGTTTAATCGGCAAGACTTTAAAGCGAATAATGTACTTTTGTGATTGCGAATAAGTTAATGAGTTAACACTGATGTGAATGTATGTCGTGTTGTACAGCATATTGAGACAGAGATGATAAAATAGCACGATACTACGATATTCCTTAAAAGCAGATCGTGGAGAAATTTTTTTTTTGAGACTCCACGATCCAAAATCGTCATATCATCCACCCCTATGATGACTTAACATTGACTAAAGCTAAATGGCATTTTTTTAATTCATATTTGCTGTCAAAACTAACACTGGTTCAGAATCGCATCAGAATCAGAAAGAGCTTTATTTGCAAGTGGTGTGTGTAGGTGTGTTTAGTCTTGTCCCCTTAACACACTCCTCGCGTGTTGTACAAAGGGGAGTCTGGGAGAAACAGAGGGATCAACTTCAAAAGACTACAACAGAGCCATTCACAACACACACACACACACACACACACAGCAGCTAGATGGCAAACAATGCCACAAAACGTGCCAGAGAAAAGTCTCAGACAGCCAAGAGACACATACATATCTTCTATCTATCTAGTCAAATATGTGTCAGTTCATTTTATCAGTGGGAATAAAGATGTGTGTGTCTGTGCGTGTATGATTAAACCAGCCAAACATTACCACAACAATGTCAACAAAGCTCATGATAAAAGACAAAGCACAGTATGACTCGTGTCCATGAGGCCATTCGACAGGTATGTGACAGTGGTATGTACATGTAAATGTGCACATTCTTTTAGTTTGTGGTCAAATTTGGGTAGCGTTCTTCTGTGTGTACAACACTGTTGTCGATTAATATCATTAGAAGTCTTAA
Organism: Enteromius unitaeniatus; assembly: GCA_032359435.1. Taxonomy (NCBI): domain Eukaryota; kingdom Metazoa; phylum Chordata; class Actinopteri; order Cypriniformes; family Cyprinidae; genus Enteromius; species Enteromius unitaeniatus. The sequence goes on from JAUMHI010000052.1 coordinate 60,888, forward strand.
CGTTTTTGAAAAAGGTCTCTCCTGCTCACCAAGTCTGCATTTATTTGATCAAAAACAGTAATGTAGCGAAATACTATTATTACAATTTCACAACTTATTGTGATCAAAGCTGAACTTTCAGCATCAGTACTCCAGTCTTCAGCGTCACATGATCCTTCAGAAATCAGTATAATATGGTATAATAATAATCAGTATTCATTGTTTTTGCTGAGTGATATCTTTTTTTATTTTACTTTTTTCTGTATTCAACCATTATACTTGTTTTTTCCATTATTCTTTGATTTAAATTGATTTCTTGCAATATTATGAATGTCGAAATCTTGGTTTGGGATAAGTATTATACTTTTACTATACTATTTTTTTTTTAGCTAAAAATAATTAAATATAAAACTAACCTTTTAAAAATTACAGAGGTGAGTTTGTGCATTTCTGTTGGTGTGTATGAGAAAACCACAGTAACAACACGCAGCCAGCGAGTCTAATTTGCACTAGGGTTGTGACAATTTATCACCGGTTAATCAACGTGTGGCAACACCGTTAATAGTGGAATCACCGTGGTGATTCGGTCTTTTTCTCACATTCCATCGGTTGTAAATAACCTGCAAGTGCAGTTGCTTGCTTGTAGTTTGTTTGAGTTTTCCCTCTGTCCCTCACTTTTAAATATCCTTTTTAAACAGAACTGTTCACATTTTGCATGTGCTTTTGCTGTACATTAGCTGTAATTCGACATTAACTGCTTATTAATTGTAATGCAATTAAATCAAGCAACAACGAAATACAATGCAGAAAATAGAACGTTTATAAAAAAAAAAAAAGTAAAGTTTAAATGGGTATATACAAATGTGAAAATCTGTAAAGATAGAGGAACAAATAATTATGAAACTTATAACATTTATTAGTAAAATGAGTGAGAAAAAAAGGAGGCACGGACAGCACCTTTAAGTAAAAAAAATGTTTATGTTTCAATTAAACAAAAATCAGCAAAAACCGTGGAACCAAATAAATGAGAAGCATTTTTTTTTACTTCCATTATCAGTTCGATTGATGGCAGAAGTCAACAGGCATTTCAAAAACAGGTGTTTTTGCATTTCATTTCGAAATTCATCTGTCTTTTTCACCTCACTCTTCTTATCAGTCAGCTCAACTCACTCTCCTCATGTTATAAATGAAATCTTTGCGCTGCATTGAGCAGCCACGTTCAGTTTTAACTGTCTGTTCTCTCACAGAATAAATCTTTTTTATCATTTTAAAAAATTTCAACGACGGTGTGGGACGGTGTCAGGGTGGGCCAGTTAACACCTGTATCACCGCCAACACCATCTATCCAAGCAAGCCTAATTTGCACATTGCTTTACATTCATTTCTGGTCCGGTCTACACTTCAGTGCTACAGCATAAACACATGGAGATCATGTGGTCTTTCAGAGCTGAACTGCTGGAGCAGAAACACGTCAATGGAGACAGAGGTCTGAGAACGAACACTTCTAGGCATGAGAGCTGGAATTCATGGAACAAACAAAGATGACCTTCTCACTGCTGAAGCGGCAAACGCAACCAGAGGTGTTCATGGGTTTTTTTCTGTTAAAATCTACCTTGGCCATCTGAGCTTGAACTCCACTGGCCTTGAGCGCTGTCACAGCCTTCTGTGCTGCTGCAGGACTGTCAAAATCCACAAAGCCATAGCCTGTACACATGCACACAAATCAATACATCTGTGCCAAATGCATATGTTACTTCATTGTAAATGAAACTAAGTGAGAATAGAGTGGTTCTATCAAAAACATAAACTCTTCACCCACCTTTGCACTTGTTGGTAGTTTTGTCCAGAATAGCCTTGGTGGACACAATCTTTCCATACCTATTAAAAAAAATACAAAGACTGTCATTACAAAATCTCATCATGGCAGTGGACATGATTTTACAACAAAGCAGCAAAAGTTGTAAAGGCATTCAATGTCTCAGCTAATTAATGCTAAATGCATAACTTCTCTGTTAATGCTTATTATGCATTGACCTGTGAGAAATGAGTGAAAAGACGGAGTCATATGAGGTGTTTAGCTAATCTTAATAAAATGTACATCTCTATGCAGTTTGAGCATGTTTGGCAAACGCTGGGATTATTCCTGGTCTTACGACTTCTTACTTCAACACCAAATCTATTTTCCCAGTTTTATAACCAACTCATTAACTATCATTTCTGAGTGTCAGAACTGGCAGTGAATCTCACATGACTCACATTCACAGTATTTGTGTAAAGCTGATCAAACAAACACTTCCCACGCTTGTGAATGACTCTGAGGGAGATCTCTGTGCTGCAACAGCCTCGATGCTGCTGGATTTTTTGGTACAGGTTGAGACATTTCCCTGGAGACAAAACAATTTGTTCTGGGCTTTTCTTCACCACACCTGTCTGTCTCTCTCTGATTGTCTGTGCTGTTACTAAAAATAGCCAAATACACTAAGGTACACTATTAACTGTTCATCGTTTTGTATGTAATAAGAAAATGAAAATACATTTTCAACTATTTAAATATATTACATCTATGTATTAAATATATACATGCATGTGTGAAAACTTTTACTTTGGGTGCAATTATTTGTAATCAAACATTTGAGAGCTCTATATATATATATATATATATATATATATATATATATACGCTGAATATTGATAAAAGAGTACAAGAGGGGTGTGGTCAACGTTACTGCTTTAGCGCATGTGATTAATCAACTTTTTGAAACATTATTTTGTTTTTAAATGGAATTTAATAGTTTGATAAGGTTTGACCTGTCATTGCAGTGCAGAAGGTTATCAGTGTAATAAGGGTACAGCAAACCAGTGTTGCCAGGGTCACGGTTTTCATGCACAGTTTGGCTACTTTGAAAAAGCAGTCATGGGGAAAATGACAGAGCTGTGCATGGTTTTTGGGGTTACTTTTATCATTTACAACGGCCACCAAACGTGTATATAGACTGATAAAAATGAAGATTTCACTAATGTACATTATACTCTGAATGTATACCTGGAAACTGAGAGACTGTAACGTCACAAACAACGTGAGTTTCAGCCAGAGCACACACGTTAAGGCTTTTACACAGCAGAAATATGAAAACAGCCACTATAGGATAATAAACACATGATTACGATAGAATATGTTTTGCATGTAATTTTCTTGCATATTCTTCTAATAATGAATGTGTAACATTTGAAATGCTAATTTGTACAGCGATACAAAAAGGCTATACATAGCATATTTTAACAACAGTAAATGACTAATTTCAGAGTAATTACAAACACTCGATAGTGGTTTAAAGGGAGTTTTGAGTAAAAGTGTACTATTACTAATACTCTGTGTCAGATATTGATGTAACTTACAGGGAAATAACCGTCATGTTAATGCAGATAACTTGCATCCTCAGGTAAAAAAAACTATTTGCAAAACAGCTGATCATCTTATTAATTGAAATGACCAATGTCTAAATACGAAATAAAAAACCTATACAATTCTTCTTATTTAATATTAAACATTGCTGTGAGTAAATGCAAAACTACATAGTAACATTATTTGTATGCATTACACAGACACACAGCAATCATCATATATTATCATGACATAAATAATGTATTGAATGAAGTGCACACATGTTCTGTGCTCTCGTGAGCTTCACAGAGAGCAGACGACAGATGAAACCAGACTCTACTTCTGTCTCCATCAGCTCCTCTCTCTCAGGGTCTTAGAGTGCTCTGGATTCAGGGTGCCAGCATGCTGATTATGTTCGTGTGTGATATTTTACCAGATTTAAAAATATGTATTACATGCCAATTAGACATTAGACTTAATTTACAATTTGACTGTTTAATTTTTTTCTCAAATCCTAGAAGAATTTTGATCTAATGAATACTAAAATATTAACTTTTACAAAATTTACATTTAATTTTAAAAGTATTTCAAATAAAATAAAATCAAATAAAATGATGAGCTGAAGCAGACTTGTCTGTTGCTTCGTAGTAATAATTTTCAAAATGTTCGTCATAAAGTCCTTCTTATCCTGGTTTCAACATCAGAGATAACTCTTCTCCACCTCTGGCAGCATGCACAGACATTCCTGTCTGTCTCGGACTCTTTTCCGATTCGATCGCGCTGACATGTGGGAAGTCTGACGTTCGGCCAGTTGGCACAGTGGAGTGCTGCTGGCAAAGCTGCTTTGGAATGACTAAATGAAGCATAACTTTCTACATAGAGTACAACTGTTGGAACAGAACGAGCGTTATTAACACAGTGTTTGGCTGCTACAGTAACAACCTCGTCTGTCATGAGTTGCTAACACCACATCAAAAGGCCAATCCGCTTCATTTACTAATCAGCTTTGGATTTTAAAAACAGAAGAGCCCTGAGTCCATGATATTTAGCTGAAGGGCTGCAATTAACATTTTCATTACATATTATCTTGCCAAAATCTTTCAAACAATGTGCAAACTAAAGTCAATATTATGTATTCTATTTTTTTTTTTTTTATTATATTTTTGCATAAAAAAATAATATATATATATATAAGATTTACACATGATCTGAAATAGAATCTGAAAAATGAGCTGAATAAATATGCTTCCCATTGATGTATGATTTGTATGGATAGGGCAATAAATGACCAAAATACAACTATATGAAAATCTGGAATCTGAGGGTACAGAAAAATCTAAATGCTGAGAAAATCACCTTTTAAGTTGTCCAAATGAAGATCTTATCAATGCATATTACTAATCAAAAATTAGGTCTTAATATATTTTCGTTAAGAAATTAATTAAATACCTTCATGAAACTATACCTTACTATCTTAAGGAAAATAATAAAAATCTGTAATAAAACTTTTGACCCATACAATGTATTTTTGGCTATTGCTACAAATATACCTGAGCGACTTAAGACTGGTTTTGTGGTCCAGGGTCACATATATCCTAATTTGTGTTCTGAAGACGAACAAAGGGTTTTAGAATGACATGAAGGTGAGTAATTAATAACAGAATTTTCATTTTGGGGTGAATTGAGCATTTAATTAAATATATATTTTTAAACTATTCAAATTAAATTTAACAAACCATGCAAAACTGGCATGATGTGAGAGACTGTTCTTTATTTTTCAGTATCTTAAAAATTTTAAACATGGTTTAAAATCCAAACGATTGAGTTCAAATTCTTTTGATCTCTGGACATACATGCATTATGTAGAAACTAATTATTTGATATTTTTTGATGCACTATAGAAATATGCAACCTTATACTGTTCTTATACTGGTCTTAATTATCCATATAATACATTTTCCTGAGAAGATGATGACATAATTATTCATTCAATTCTTTCACAGAAGCAGCTATTTTCTTTAAAGTTTTAAAATAAAATGCAGCAACGCTATTAATGCTTTAAATGATTAGTTTACCCAAAAAAGGGAAACGTTTCTTGAAATTCTGCCATGAATTACTCACGTCCTTTTAAACCCACAAGACCTTTAATTTTCATTTTTGGGTTAACCAGCAGTAATGTCATTTTCTGAATAAATTATCACCAGAAAGGTATGCTATCACACTGAGTAGATGTCTGAGTATCAGTCTAAGAGTGAGAAAAAAACAAACAAGACAGAACAGCATAAAAGAGGAAGTGTCTAATTACGTTGTGACATACATCCTGTTGAGCAGTACAAAGGTAACTAAACGCATCTGATTTTTCATTAGGTTGTGTGTGTGTGTGGCGGCGTCTGAGCCACTACTGTTCAACCATGACCCAGTTAGCGCTGATACTGTCCTTTCCGTCACACTCTCTGGTATTTGTTTCCCCTTTAAAGAATTTCCACTGACACTTCCTGACCTGTCACCCTCACTTCAGTTCACCAAAACACACAATGGCTCGCCCAATGGCAATATTCCACACTCTAACCATTGAAATATAGCATATGAATTGAGTAAATTAGTAAGAACTGAGTACACGACACAACCCAAAACATTTAAGAAAACCAATTTATGAACCAGTATTTGTAAACTTGCATAACTTAAGCTCACTAAAAAATAAAACATTTTTTATTCCAACTGCAATTGCAAAAAGACAAATGCAGCACATAGTTACTGCTTTTAAGATAAAGCAGCATGCATCTTACGTAGTCTTATGTAGTCCAACATTAAAGCAATATCTAAAAATATCAACATAACAGAGCATTAAACATAACCAGATCTCCTCTCGTCCTTCACCGGTTCAAAAAAATAAATAAATCAATTTAAAAAATAATTTAATTTTAACATTTCCACTCCTGATACATTCACAACAAAGCATGGGAAGAGCAGATTTCTCTCTCTTCATCTGTTAGTTCTGTCCATCTTACACCGTTTCTTGAATCAAGTCATTTCTCAATTCTTAAAGATTTATTTACATTTACCAAAAATATAACATCTTAATTGCTTGTTAGTCAAATAATAATTTTATATTAGATGTCAATTGTAGGCAGAAATTTTATGTTTTATTTTTGCTTCAACTTAAGTAAACTTTTTAGAGAGTTTTAGACCTTTTTATTCTTTTAAAATGAATCACTACGCACAAATTAAAGATCTCATTTACATATCGACCAATGCAATATACCTAGCGCAGCACAAATTAGAGCAGACACAAATAAAGAATACAGCAATAAAAAAGCCTAATACATTAAAAGGACAAAGTTGCAAGATGTTTTGATAGTGCTGATATTGCGTGACTCCTAGTTGAGGGTTTCAAGTTGCCTTTTATATCATGAAGCAAATTTAAATATAACAAGGCTTGGCAAGCAATCTTTTGGTGTTCTTCTGGCATACCAAATAAATTATGTGTGGAAAAAAATGGCACGTGCAGCAAATTCCAACCATTTCAAGTGGAAAAAAGTGAAAAAGACATGTTTTTTGGGGGGGTGTTAAACAATGGCGCAAATAACAATAATTTGACCAGAACAATCATTAGTTAAATGCATTAAAAATAACTGTGCCCGTGCCTTTTAATTGCTAATATTGTACATCACTGCGCATATAATATACAGTACTCATTTAATGGCAAAAGATGGTTTGTGCTGGCGCTAACTACTAGTAAACTCGCCTTTAATGCTCTTTATTGTAACTGTCAGTGTAAACCAGATGTGTACAAACTATTCTCAACTCATTTAAATCCCATAAATAAATAAATAATTTAGAGTTTATTTAGACATGAACATACGCCTTCTGTTTTCCCACGAATTTCTTCCCATTTTAGGCTACAACCAGGTAGACCATATGAAATGTCATCACGGGTTAATCATCTCTTAATTACTGTTGCAAAGAAAAAAACCTAAAGAACATTTGATTAATTCGGCTGATAGGTCGGACTGCGCAACAAAAAAAGAGCAATGCTGAAACTGCACAGAGCCACAGTGTTTAACTTATGAATGACTTATTTACCGTCTCTGCATATTAAATTGTGACAGAAGTACATGATGCATGCATCTAGCTGACTACACACCAAAACAAATAATAAACGCAGGTTTGTTCTAGACTGGTACATCCTTTATAAAGCAGGAAAAGGCTGTTGGCTAGACAGCATGAGACACCAGAAATGGGGAGCTTTACACAGATCATCATCACGAAATTACAGTAAACTCCCATGACCCTAAATGTCAGTGTTCTATGCAAACGCAAATAAAACAGATACAGAGACGAGACTCACAGCAGTGCAACAGAAAGCAAAACTGCCTGGCTTTATTGTTTAACAAATAATGTGGATGAACTTGTTTAATCTTTCAACTAACTTCATAAATATACTAAAGTAGTTTAACTGTGCATGGCTGGTTTTCCCCATTTTCCAATCAAATTCATATGTACCAAGAGTGTTCATTGAGTTTCAATAACTCGAAGATGTGTTTTAGATACATCACTGCGCTTGCGTTCCGAGAAACAGACGACTGTCGCTTGAATTTTTCTAAATATGGCTGTGCTGATGTTTGTGGAAAATCAGCATTAGACGTGTACATTTTTTCTTTCTGAGAAATGTTTAAGAGCAGCATCACACTTTTCCAGTTCATCTCCAAGAGAAGTAAAGCGTCAGCAGCTCTCTCTAACGCTGTCCCACATCTGAACTGAACTGAAGAATGTGTCTGTTTAAACATTAATGATAGGGTCTAAACAAGATCCGTCTTGACTTGCAGAAGCAAAACCAGTTCTCAGCCTCTACAAATGTGTTAAATTAGGGTATACTGAGGCACAATGAAATTTACCGTGAAGGGGTACAGGCTTGTAATCAAAGCAGACAAACAGTTTTAACATGCAGAGCTCCACATAAAAGCTTACACTCCCCAATTCACTATGAAAATAATTGTAAATAAACACATTTAACAAGGTATTGATGATAATAATAACAGCTGACCCTTTTAGTGTTGTGTGTGTGTTTAGCTGAAAGACTGCGTGAAGTCATTTGATGCCATATTTAAAAATATAGCACGAGGCTTCATCAGAGGGCCACCTCAGAACAAGAAAAAAAAAAAACATTTCCTTTCTGCCACTCCTATTCAGTTCATATCTCCCAAATCTACCCTCATGTTTCCTCTTTCGAACCACAAATGGCTTGAGTTCAAACCTCAAAGCACACTGTAGCTTGCGCAACAAAACATACTCAAACGAAGATCTGATCACGAGATTTTGGGTCTGTAAACACATTACCAAGCAAGTTTAAGGGCTGGACTTCTGTGTTTGCATCCAGTGAGGGTTATGGATAAGGCACCAAAAGAATTCTTCACAAAATATATCATATGTATCTTAATAAAATAACTCCTCAAGTGGTGAATGCTGAAGCAGTTCAAAGCAGTGAGAAGACCGCCTTTTGATTTCATAAATACAGTAACTATAATGTTACGCTAGACATGAGTGTTCTCAGATATTAGGATCATTCAACACATAGTAGCAGTACCGAAATATTTGAAACAGTTTAACTGTGAAGCTTTTACCATGATCTGATGTGGCTTCTTATCACCAGCCAAAATACAGTATGTTATTTTATAGTGCTCTATACTGTAACACGTGCTATGTTGATTAGCACTGCATTAAAAGTAATAACTAAGTATTTTAAGTTAAGTTTAGTTAAGTATTTTATGCATAGTAAAAAGAAATTCTAAATAAAAATACCCAAGGTGGCTTGAAGAGCACAGATAAACAATATATTGCCACAATCATGTGTTCATTATGTTCATGTTTAATCAAAGCATTTCCATCTTCTTTTTTTATATCAATATTGTTTTTTTGTTTTTTTTTTGTTTTGATTTATGCATGCTTAGGCTGAGCATTTGCATTCATTTACACCATTATGACTGTTACAAGTGTCTGGTGTCTTGAGGGTGAATCAATCAATCAATGAAATTGGTTCATTTGAGTCAGTGTTTTGAAAATCCCATCACTGCTTCTCAGGAACATTATCTCTGACAATCTTCATTCACACGCAAGCACACAGTTAGCTAGCCTTACATAGCTTACACGTGATACTCACGGTTGGCAGAGCTTGACCAGGTCTTGATCAGTGGTCCCCGGATGGAGTCCACGGATGTAAAGGTTGGTTTTGCTCAGCTGCTCCCCACCTCCTATGCTACTCACACCACTGTTGTTGGTATTGGGACTAGGCAGCGCCATTTGGTGGCTGGAGGACACATAGGCTTGCTGTTGAAAAAAAATAAAAATAATACATAAGTATGGTTAAATCAGGGCTCTGAATCGGTTAAAGGAACGAAAACAAAACCCGGAAAGAACTACATTTTGACAGGACCATAACCAGAAACAGACATGAAATCAAGTTTAACAGTTCTGAATAGAAACGCCAATTTGAAATGGTCATTAAAGAGTTAACAACGGTATTTTAGTGTTCTATTTAATATTTTAATTTTGACACATCCAGCATTAGCCCTGGCATTAAAGTTTTTCTAAAGATGCATTAGGCATACATTCAAAGGGCACCTAATATGCAAAAATAACTTTTAAAAGGTGTTTGAACAAAGTGTGGCTGCAGTGTCTGAAAACAACCAGCATATGATGATACAAATCCATCCACTATTTTTTTTTATTAGTATTCAGTTAACAGCTACTACAGAAATTGAATAATTAAATGTAAAATTAAACAGCAAAGTCTTCACTATAATAAATAAACTTTATTTGAAACACAGAAATGTGAAAAGGGTCCATTAGCACAGACACAGCCCTGAGTATGAAGAAGTCTGCCATTACTGTTTTCTTGCTGTGTAAGACCAATGTTGCTAAAGCTATCTGTCTTCAATGATTCCGCCTTCACGTGCTACAACAATGACTAAAAATAGCAATGTGATCGTTAAAATTTTGTATTATTTTTATTGAGCCTTGCTTCATAAATACAATCAGGTGATTGACTTTAAAACCGAGTGCTTCTGAACCATTTGGTTTTTCATTATTTAAGCCCACTTTCAAATACTAAAAATATTAGCAGTGTAACTGGTAGCAGCAATATTTTTTAAAGAGTGACACGTTTTATAAATCCAAGTATGCGCCATTAAAATTGACTCAAACTGAAAGCTAACGTCATGGACTACATTACACAGAACAGCTGTGTCCTTACACAGCCTTAACCTGCTCTGGTTAATGTGACCGATGAAGCAATTCACCCACACAGAGAATCCAAATCCTGCATGTTTCGTCATATCTGCTTCTCTCGGCTCCATGACTTTGTTGACTTAACCTTTTGTCCCTTCCATTTAATAATAACAATATTAAGCAACTTTCAAATGCTTGCCAAAAAAAAAAATATGTGAAGGACAGCAAAATGTGCTGCTCATCTCGGTTTAAGGCGCCATGCATCAGACATTAATAACACTGAGACAAGAAAAAAAAAACAGGAGACACGGACACAGGTAATAAAGCTGTTACAGAGAGCTTCAGCCCACACGACACTGGATGTGGACGGACATGACTGACTGCATGAGTAATGCTTCAAAACCAGAGCATGTGAGTGAAGAAGGGTGGAAATGGAATTCCACAATTTGGCTTGGAGTGAGAAGCGTGAGTGAGTGTTTCGTCTCACTCCCATGCTGCTCGACCACAATCACGTTAATGCTCCAAAACAAAAGAATTTACTACATGCAAAAAGCCTATTAACAGGTAATGTGAATGTGTTTAGTGGCATTTAAAACCAAAAAAAAGGAAAAGAAGTCTCTCCTGTCAAAGGTTCAACTGTATGAATGTTCTCACTTATAGAGCATCTGATACACATCTACACACAGATGACAAAACTAATATATGGAGCTTTGGTGTCAATACACTGATGCAACAAATGTATAAAAAAGAATAAATAAGATGATTTCCAATTGTCTTGCTCGTCTAATAGGTGGAAACAAGGTCCCAACGGATTGTGATTATGATCTGATTACTGAAACCACATATTGTGAGAGTTAAAAACCACATTATATTTCTAGTAAAACCCCATCTAAGGCCTTATGATTTCTGCAAATACATACAAACATTTTAAATAAATTCTTGTGGTGCAGCACTTTGTTTGCAAAAGAAAGTAATTGTTCAATTTTCATTTCACTGCGTTTTAAGAGATTTATACATTCATGTTTTATGTGTTCATTACGGTTTTTGATCATAAATTTAAATCATATAAAATTAACTTATATACAGAATTTGTATATTCATTTAACAGACACATTAATTTTAGGTTTATTGCCCTGTATATCCAATACAACCCATGACCAACAATGTGAATGTGTAGGCTACCTTGAATACAATGTCAACTGCTTTGGATAAAAGTGTTCCGCAAAATGCAAGAAAATAAATGAAAGGGGAAAAAAAAGAAAGAAAAAAAAATTGTATGTGCATTATTCGGACTCTGCATGCTTGATGCAAAATAAGACACATAAAAGGCCATACTGTGGAAGTCATGTTTCATTTCTCTATCTTTCTCTGCTTTGTCTGAAAGAGTGTGTCGTGGGAATCATTACAACAGACTCAATGATCCATTCTGCACGATGAGAGAAACCAATGTACTTTTCCTCTGAAAGCAAAAGACATTTACAGGAAGATTGCATAAAAACAGCAGACTAAGAACACCACATTAAGCAAATTGAAGCTCTCTCACAGCATCATGTGGTGCATAATAACACTCGCTCCGTATTATCACTCCGGGAAACTCTGGCTGCCTTATTTGGTCTTGACGGGGGTTCAGAGAAGGATAAAGCGTCCAATTACAGCCAGCAACAGACATCTGACTGAGCACACTGCCGCCAGCGGGTTACAGATCGAGGCCTGCTAGGCCCTGTGGAGACTCACTTCAGTCGGGCTAATTATGAGCCTTTCTGATTTTGTGAGCCCATCTTGCTTGTGCTTTAAAAGTTTTCGGAGAAACTGTCAAAAATACAGCCTTTTGGAGTGGCCTGATCTCTGTTTGTTGATTCATTCAAAGAAAAAAAAAATTGAAATCTGAATCTGATGAATACTTTAATTGTAGAGCTGCTCAAATCTATTATTTGCATCAAAGTAACCAAAGCACACCAAAGCCAAAGCGTGTCCAAAATCCACAATGACTTATACAGGTGCCAAAAAACACAGATCATTGAACAAATACTACAAAAATTAGACACCGGGAACGGCTTCAAAGTGCTTTTAGTTTTTCCTTGCCAACAGTTTGTGCCCAAAGATCAGAGAAAACCATATTCCTTTGAGTCAGTTCATATTCAGTTACAGGGTTTCTGCAGGTTTCATAAGGCTAAATTTGAAACCTTTGTAGGGACTTGTAACTAGAAATGTAACACTCCGAAATGTATCATTACAGTGTTACTATTAAATACAAATGGAATTAGGGTAACATGTAAAAGTTTACAAACATCTATTTCCACGCTACAAAGGTAACAAGATGTAGAAACCTCCTCTAAGCAACGATCATGGGACTATACTGTATGTGTTGAAAAATGCTGAGTAACTCTTTAAACAAAACAAATGAATTTGACAAAAATAAAGCTTGATTAAAATCTGACACCCTCTCATTATGTGACAGTACACAAAATAGTACGTTTGACAACATTTTATACTTTCTTTCTACCTTTTAAAGTACATTTAATTCAATGTGCTACTGGCCATTTAGTCATTTTTTATGAAACGCGCTCTAACTCGTGAGCTTTCAGTGTAGCTACATTGACATGCACACAAATAATTAGCAACTGAATTGGATAAAAACCGTATGAAGTGCTGATGTGGAAAACGAGCAAATTAACACCACAAAAGAAACAGAAATAAATGTACAAATGCATATTTAATTGCTTTTCATGAATGAATTTGAATGTATTTGAGCAACGCATAAGGTTCGACTAGATTTAGTCATACACTTATTAACTTTTAATTTGTTCCGCTCTGAATAATGTTATTTCACTACATGTTTAGATTTCATAAAATGATCATGTGACTTTTCGACAGGAAGTTTTGCTGCTGAACTATCCACTAACCTAGTCCTTGTTATTTTTCATCAAAATGAAGTTGTCCATATTCAGCAGATTGTGTTCAACACACAAGAGAGTGACAATCAGGCCAAAACACAGAAATAAAAATTCTACATTGATTTAAATAAATAAATGCTCGGTATCAGCAGATACTCAGGATTTTTTGTATCAGATCGAATGGTTTTGGAAAAAAAAAAAAGAATAGTATCATTGCATCCCTACTTAATACTTAATACCAGGTGTACACAGGCCACAGATCACACAAAAGCGTAAAAAGCCTTTTCCAGCACTCAGTGAGATAATATGATACTGGTGTCAACACTTGCAACACTGTACTTCAACAGCATAACAGTGAATAAACGTCTTTGAAATTAATTCCTCATTTCCTCATAGAGCTGCAATACACAGCCCACACACAAGAAGAGCTGCTTTCCTGTTACAGTACTGCACACGATCACTAAATCATGTGTCCTGCAACTTAATCATGTTTATGAAGCTCTGATGTTCACCTGACTCTGATCGCTAAAGTTACAGACACACCGTGATACTTACCTCAGCTTTCAAAACCAAACGTTATGGTTGCAGCTTCATTTAAAGTTACCTCTCCACCACTTTAGATACCTTCACCAGCATGTGCACGATTCATCAAAAGCACAATCTCTATAATATTTCATTAAAATGTAATAATCATTGATTCTGAAAGTGCCGTGATGCAGGGGAGAAAGTTGATCAATGAATGAATTAAAAGAATTAAAAGAACAAGGAAAAAAAAAACTCTAACTTTTGGTTATTGCAATAATCTGCAGTCAGTGCACAATTTCTTATATTGGTTCTGTCTTTGAAAATATATATTTTTTTGTTATCTGAACTGTTCCCATAAGTCCAGATTAGGTGAAAGAAAAGGGAAACGCATTTCCGATCTGATGGCCAAGAAAGGAACTCCAAATCCTGTGTCACAGTCTAGCCGTACACAATGAGGGCTGAAATAGAGACTTGTGCTTCACATGGAGCGTTTTATTGGCTCCTCTGGTCTTAATTAAGACTCCGGATATCCACAAGGCCAGAGCCCCAGATCAAGCCTGCTCCTTAAACATATCTCAGACTTTACCTTCTTTTCTTCTCCTAGCTGATTGTTCTCTATGTGTGTGTGTATGTGTGCCTTTGGGCCCCTTAAACTCAAATACATTCCAAGGATTTTTGGGATTTCCTAAAAGCAGCATGTCCTTTCTTCTCTTCTATAACCTATACAATAATCCGCAACCTTCCCCTCCTCATCAGCAAGCAGCAATAGCAAGAAATAAACACACTTGAAGCATGTTGTCCAACGACAGACAACTGAAATGATTATGAACTTGATTAAAATTTTAACTCAATGTAAAAAATGTTTCCTGTTAAGCATGAAAAGTTTAAGTTTGTATAAAACTGATCTGTAAATCAACAGTTGTGTTTTTTCATAAACTTAACAGAATTGTTTTAATTCTTATTATATTACAAAAGCATAACAACAAAGTGTAATTAATATGCCCACTGGTTTATGGAAAATGGATGTTTCATTGCATCTAGCTTTTGTAAACATCACTCTGCATAAAATCCAGACATAAAAAGAACACTGCCTCAACCCGATGAATGGATTTGGTTTATAAATAAATTAAATTCATTTCACTTATCCTGTGGTTATTGTGAAACTGTGTGTGTGTTTACCTTGAAACTTAGATATTTATATGCTTAGGCCTAGATATACTTATGTACATAATAAATAATGTTCAAAATAAAATAATAATAGTATACTAATGTACTATTTTGCCATATTATTCAATTATTAAGTAATGTTAGTGTTGGTCTTCATGCTCTGTAATGTACAAAATAACAATTACCTTTTGATACTTACATGCAATATATATATTTTTTGCAATTTTCATGAGCTGTATGCCAAAATCATCAATATTAAAACAATAAAACGCTTGAAACTACTTCAGTTGTGTGTAATGAATCTAAAATATATGAAAGTCTAATGTTTATCAGTACATTATAGAAAATAATGAACTTTATCACAATATGCTATTTTTTGAGAAGGACCTGTATATATAAAAAAAGAGAGACATTTTGAGAAATCCGCAGGCAGGACTCTTTGTTATAAGGTAGAGCTGCAGTTAAAGTGAGTCAGAACATCATCAGCAGAGAGAGCAGGGTCTCATATCACACACACACACACACACAGGTATTCCCATATTTATTTATAGTTAATTTCATAGGCGTAATGGTTTTTATACAGTACAGTTGTATTGTTAACCCTTCATGGCCAAACCTTAAATGAACCCCTCGCAGGAAACTTTCTGCATTGTTAGATTTTCAAAACACTTCATTTTGTATGATTCATAAGTTTGTTTCCTCATATGAACCTAAAAATATCCGCACAAGAGTAACATTTCCTGGTATTACTATATTATGGGGACATTCGGTCTCCAGAAAGTAGTGAACACACACACACACACACACACACACACACACTCATTCTCACATGCTGTGCCACATTCCTGCCAGCTGCAGAGTGACATCACAATCCAGTCCAGACTTGCTCCGTCCCCAGCGTCTCACTCTCGCTGTCTCACGTCTTCATGTAATGTAAAACAGCGTTCAGAGGAAACCTGATGCTGTCTTACATTAACCTGATTCCGCTCCGTGTGACGTCTCTCTTATCTTAATACTCGCTTTGTGTACCTTTTCGACTTTTCAAAAGATAATAGTCCACGAGACTCCAACCCGTCAGTTAACATCCTGTGAATGCAAAAGCTCTGTATAATAAACAAATTCAAGGAGTTTCTCTTTCACTCCTGTCCAAAATATGACTCCATATCATTTCCAGTGAAAATACAACTTTTTGTTGTCTCTCACATCAAAATCACACTCAAATCTGTTTTAGACTATTTTTGTTTGTAAACGGTGCCTGATCTGTGCAGATTCACTGGAGAAAGAAATGTTATGGATAGAGGACAGAGCTTCAGTCAGAAGCTATGGTTTGTACCTAAAATCATCTTGATGGATTTGATTCTTAAAAACAGTTTTTCTCTTCTCAAGATGTTAACCGATGAACTTAAGTGGTGAGCATATTGTGACGGCACCCATTCAACTGCAGAGGATGCATTGGTGAGCAAGTGATGAAATGCTACATTTCTCTAAAACAAACTCATCTACATGGTCTGGGGATGAGAACATTTTCAGTAAATCATTTTTTGCTGAACTATATCTTTAAGACGTTAATTAATATTCCCTCTAGTCCAGCTGCAATGCATTTGTGTTTGCACTAATATTTTTAATACAGAAATCATTCCCATTAAAATGAATAAAGGACACAGGGAAATTGGGAAAGCGCTAGCAGAGCAGACGCTGATGCAATACTGTAATGTACAGCAGAATATCTATGCTGTCACTTTCACACCATAAAAATGCAATACCACCCAGCTTCTTCTAGCTTAAGTGAACTCATTTTTTATCATTATTTTATGTGGAATGTTTATGTTTTATTTTTATAACACAACCACACATTTCACATTTTTTTAGTGACCTTTATCATTTCAGAAGAGGAAATCACTATCGCCCCTTTTTCTAATTCTTTCACTGAGAATCAACAGATTTATGTCTCCAATTTAATTTGTGTAAAAAAGCAAAAGAACAAAAAAAAAAAACAATCACAACCATCACCAGTTTTTAATGTACATGAGAAGAACAAACTCGTTGTTGTTTTGGACCTTTCTGTATTTTTGAGACTCGCGTTAGCAGGACCATTTATTCTTATTTATTTTCTTTTTATATTGTTACATTTAAAATGATATGATGGTTCCAGGTCTGTGATGAGCTGAATAACTGTGCCTGCCAACAGATTCACAAACAGAATCTAAACTCTGGATCATCACATTAACCTACGTACAAAAACACTAACACTGTGCAAGTCATCAATTACAGCAGCAGCTTTTGAACATATTTATACTATAGGGGGTGGATTCTTTAGAGTCTAGAAAGCATTTGATTGGACAGAAAGTTTGATGAGAAGCTAAAGTGCAGGATGATGTCATCAAAATCGCAGATTCACAACAGCAGAAGTTAGAGAAGTTGAATGCTTATATCTTGTATAATCAAATTTTGTTTAGATTGAGCACACAAATTTATAGATACTCTTAACATATTCATACTGAAAGTACTATTTTTTTTATTTCATGGGGACTTTTAAATTATATGGCTTTCATTTGACTGATACAAATGAACAATTACGATCCAGAAAGGAATAAATCTCGTCAACTGAACGACTATAGCTGCACGAATTCCAAAACGCTAAAAAGTTGAACATCAATATTCACAGAGTGAATGGAAAACAGTAAAGAGGCAGCATCAGTTTATTAGGAAAGAGTATGAAACACTTTCCTTTTAAACATTCAGTTCCCAAAAGGAGCATCATGGAAAACGCAAGCTCAAATATGTGCTATATTTGAATTTGAATAACGTCATCATTGTAAATATAAGCTACGTTTGCTGTTGCACTTTAATTTGGACCACAAAATGATTCCCTATGGACTTCAGTGAGACTGAGGCTATCTTATCACAGGTCTAGAATGGGTGTGTTAAATATAATTAAGCCAGCATAATTCCACAGTGTGTTATCTCGGTGTCACAGTTTCTGTTGTCCGATCTGTTAAAGCTGTGGTTTGTTTCATTATTATAATTTTTCTTTTTTTTTTTTTCTTTTTTTTACACGTGTTTGGCTATGAGTGGCGTATTTTAACAAAGCAAACCATTTAAAATAATTAGGTAAAATACTGAAATAAATAAAATGACTTTTTAAACTGTTGAACTGATTGTGTATTAATCGGTCAAAATTCATATCGGTCATTAAAGGGTTAAAATGAACATCCCTAAATCTACCCAAACACAAGCTAAGCATTTCATTCCTGCATTTGTTGTAGTTTTCAAACTATAAAATAGTTATATTAAAAATAACTATAGTCAATTTACAGCTGCAAAATTTCTTCCAATACGTCTTGCAAAAACTTGAAAAACAAACGTGTGCCGAGTTCACAGGCCCAGCAAAAGGCCCCAGTGGAATTAGGATTTCTGGGAAATGTAGTTTTGAGGAACGTCATTTTAAATGCAATGTGGTAATTCAAAACCCTGTGCCATCTGGTTCTATAATTGCCTCCCACTCACAAAGAACCTTTTCTGGTCCCTCGGCTTGTGTTTATTTTGTGTTCTCTCCTGTGTTTACTCTTATGGCTCAGGTACAGGAACGAGAGATCAGGTCAGAAAGACAGAGAAGAGAGATGGTAGGAGATATGTCTGGAATTCTCCACATGTGCACTTAACCCACGCATGAACTCCAGGCTACGGCCAAATGTTTTTTAGCTAGTCATGGGAGTAGCATTCTCACCACTAACATAACAGCTCGCTTCGCCCATAGTGTTGTGAAACACTTTCTTCTCAGGAACACATCTATGTTGGGAAAGCATACAAAGAGGCTTCATTCTGTGTTTAAGACACATTTGTGTCAGCTTTTAAATGTATCTAAATATAGAAATGCTTGCCTGCAATGAGCATTTGCAATCAATCAAAGGGTCAAAAGTGTCTTATTTGAGGAAATAGTTAGGTTATTATGGAGCAGAAACAGCCCAAATAAGTTTAGTCCATTTGTTTGATTTGGGGAGAAATAAGCTTTACAGGCAAATGCATGTTAATGATGTTATTATTATTCTTTATTTTAAGCGTGATTATCTAGTAAGTACTTAGTAGCCGTTGTACTAACAAAAACCAAAATGTACTTAACAGGTAACTAAGTTATGGAACAGTCTGTTACTTACATATTGTAATTAAGCAGATGTAACACATAGCTGCTGTTACTCAGATGTAACCAACCGCGTCTGTTACACAGCTACTTGCCACATATGTGCTACGTATGTAATAACTTTCTAATTACATTAAAATTACAGAATATTCCACAGGCATAAGCTACTTAAAATAAAGGGTATCACGATTGTACTTAAGTGTAAGTAACTGTGTAACAGACTTGGTCTTTAACATACAGTATGCAAGGTTCATTAGTTAATGGTTAAGAACATTAGTTGACAAACTAAGAATGGATAATACTTCTACAGCATTTATTAAACTTAGTTAGTGCTAATTTCAGCATTTACTAATACACTAATGCATCACATCTTGTGTTTGTTAACATTAGTTAATGCACAACGATGAATGATTATATTTTTATTAACTAATGTTAACAACGATGAATACATACTGCAATAAATGTATTGTTCATGTTATTTGACATATCAACTAATGTTAAAAATTGTAAAGGGTTATATTTTATACCATATTTTAGGGATGCACAATAATCATTGGTCTATGAATTGTAGAATTAATCAAACTAATGTAAAAATGTAGCATCTTTATTATTTATATTTATTTTTTATTTAACAGCAATGTTTCGTAAATGTCTGTAGCAAGACATGTTCTGAGTGATTCTTACAGAGAAAATAATAATAAATACTTATTTGCCTGGAATTGTAATACGTATTCATTTAAACCCGAATGCAACCTAATACAGATGTAGCATTTTTATTCAACATCTATTTAAAATTAAATTTAACCTGATATACCTAATGCACAGAGTAAAATGACAGACTTACTTAGGGAAGGGTATACAGTCAGAGCAGTTTAAATGGATCATTGTGAGGTTGTCCAAAACAATAATAATAATAATTTGACAGATTTGGAACGTCATGAGGGTAAGTAATTAACGACAGAATTTGAATTTTTGGGTGAACTATCCCTTCCCTAATGTTATTTGCATACTTAAAATCATACCCTACATTGATAAGTTAATAGCAGGTTAGAAAGCGTGTGTGATTCAGTTCATGCCAGTCAACCATAAAGACCTGGAGTCAATGCATACAAAATAAATGCAAAACAACCCATCCTTTATCTGCAGTGGAAGTAAAAGCACTGGCCTGTATGAGTCTGGGAGATTATTCAGGCTGGCAGCCAGTATGGAGAATACCAGCGGGCATGAGACGTGGATTCTGCTTCCAGTACTTTTGGCTGGAGAGAGGACAAACTTCGATGAGCTGCTAAGACGACGGGATTCCCACAGCAAAGCAAACTACTGCCATGCCATGTCATGCTCCTTCTCATGGACACTTCACTACAGTAGGTGATAGATGATCATGTACACTCCACTAATTAGTTGCTCCCAAAGGTCGCTGATCTTTCTTAACTCGTCACTGAACTTGCCCGCATCATCTCACAAAAACACTCTGGCATGCATGCAAAGTCCAGTATTTATTAGATTTTTTTCTCAAAGGGTTAGGCTAATTCAATAAAAAAAAAACGTAAATATTATTATTATAAAATACTTTCTTCTGCAGAAGAAATGTTTCTGGTCCCCACTGACTTCCATTGTATTTTTTCCCACAATAACAACAAGTATGGTTACCAACATTCCTCAAAACATCTTAGTGTGTGTGTCTAGCAGATGAAAGACATCAGTACAGTTTAGGAACAAATTGATGGTTTGTAAACAATGACAGAGTTTAATTTTTATTTTTAAGTGAACTATCCCTTCAATGCAATTCATGGACAAAGCAAACATATTTTCATGTCACTTACAATTTTCAGAGACAATATAAAGGAAAAGTATATATATATATATATATATATAAACAATGTACTGGCATGAAGTAATTTGGTAATCATCAGTGCAAAGCAATTAAAGACAGACGGCCTCAAGTTACAATCAGTTTGTATTATTAATCTGTGGAGTTCTGTTCTCTCTGGCTGTGATACACTACTGCGTCACGAGCAGTGAATCTATTAGCAGTGAAGTCAAACACTTGTGGCAGCAAACATTCCAGACACTTGACTCTTGCACAATTTCCTCAGCAGTCTTCGGAAGTCTGACCAATCTAAACTTCCTGTAGTTTATTCAGTTCTACTGGTTGAAGAACAGCATAAGCAACACCAAAGTCATGCGTTCATCCACAGACAACATATATATATTATATATACAACAAATATTTGGATTACAGCATCTTCCAAATGTAATGTAAATCTCTTGGTGTCTTAAGGTATATAAAGGAAACGTTCAAGTTATAATGAATAATAGGTTACTTATGAAATAAATCATAATTTCTCTCCACCTGTAATATACGCACAAATACAGACGGCGCCTATATATATATATATATATATATATTTATAAAACTGTTGCTCTTTCTGACGACCTGAACTATCTGGCAACCTTAAGAAAATGTTGAAGGGGAGCACAGATCTTTTGGATGTTTGACATTTAGTCGACAGTGTCGCATTTGATGATAACCCCCTCCAGTCCCCTCCCCTCCAAGAAAGAAAAAATAAGTTCTGGGAAACAATGGAACATTCACATCCTGAATTATGTAACTGTTTAACCCCATCTACTGCTACAACGCGGCGCGACAGGAAAGATCGTGTTATAAGCAACTAAGCAGGAAAAGCGAAAGGCTTCGTTAAGGATCGATGTAAACATTCTCGCGTCGCATCGCGCCTGCTGACTTTTTAGTTTGTCGCGTCACGTTGTAAGTAGAAGTTACTGCTTTGGTCCTTTAACAAACATGGACGGTCCCAAGTGGCGCAAACATTGCCCACACAGTCGCTGAACTAAAACTTTTTTCCATGTTATTACTCCACAGCGCGACAGTCAAAGCGTCACGGTGGGGTTTTTAAGGGGTGGGGCATTATATTTTCCCACCGCTGAAAACTTTTGCGACTGCAAAGCAACAGAAACATCAACGCATCCACATCCCTCTTTTGCTGCGACACTCAATGTGTCGATCACTTAACGATTTCATTCGCTGTTAAATAGTTTATGGATGATATCCATATCTTTATTTCGCAAACATCTCTCCCCTGTGAGAAAAGTACATTTTATATACTAGCCTACCAAAGTTATCCTCTTCCGCGGGCAGCTGAAACTTCGGCAGTAAACATATTAAAATGAATCTGAACAAGTTCAATAATTACAGCGACGAATGCAGCTATTACCAGAAACTTAAGAAAGCCGCCATTCCCACCAAGCCCCAGCCGATCCAGAGCCGTCTTTTAAACGCGCTGTATCCAGACAATGATCCCGCAGAAAGCTGCAGTTGATTTGTCAAGGACACTGCAGCTCGCATTCGTGCACGGAAAGCCACTGGTTTTGGAAAGCAGCAGCCAAATACAAAGAAGAGCCCGTCTGCGTTACCTTTTTGCTGTTTCTGCTGTTGTATCCGTTGTAGGGGTTGATTCCCGTCCTTGGCGCTACGGAGAGCAGCATTTTTCTCAGCTCGGTGTCCGGAGCGTCTAGGCTGACGTCAGTCAGAGGAAGTTCAGGCGGGATCTCTCGCTCGCTTTTTTTTTTTTTTGAACAATTTAAATTTGCATATTCAAGTAAGAAACAATCCATGAAAATATAACAGACATACTAATGTGGACAAAAGTAAAACTCGAATTGCATAATTTAGGCCTGCTGTTATTTCACTCGTTTTTATGTAGGCCTATAACATCAGTGACATATTTTCGTGAGACCACCCACATAAACTAAAATCTGAAACACATTAAATGAACGAATGTAAGTACAAATGTGATGGTGCATTTTAATTAGCCTACTTTGTTGGTACACTTTTCATCCCTGTTGTACACTTCACTAATAGCCTTTGTTTAGATACATTTGAATACAAGTGTTTTGTATTAGTTTGCATTTGTTTTGTTTTATATTATAGAAAAGGGGTTTGATTCACACACTAATGATTCTATGAAAAAAATGCAATCTCTTATTTCCTGATTAAGGAATATATAAACTGGACAACGTGATCTGTCAAATAAACATAAACATCAAAATGAACACGAAATTTGCTTCTGATACTCTGGTTTAAATAATTTCTTATTGCAATGGTTCTGTTATTCCACAAGGTGGAACCATGAGGTGAAATGTTTGGCTAAATATCATTGCCTGGTATTGCAATATGTGCTTGTTGAAATTTGACAGCTGGATAGCTAATTTAATTTAATCTCAAAATCACATTTCAACCAAAACAATAAACCTGAGACTTGATTACGACCTGAAAGTTGAATACACGTTATTTGGAACCATTTGAAATCAGGCTGTGCTAAATAAGTTGCAATTGAACTCAGTCTGAATACCAAATGAGTTTTGCTTGTTTTTCATATAAAATTAAACTTCACAGAGCTAAACTTTTTAATTAGTCGAGGATAATCAAAAAGAGAGTATCATTTTAATTTGTTCGTTTATTTTAGCTTATTTAGAAATGACAACTAACCTAATCCTAACTCATCCTGAATTACTTTTTGATCTTCTGATATAATTTATCTTGAGATTGTTATAGTTTATTTATTCTTTGTTTACCAAAGCTGAAAAGCTTGTTTATCAACGATAGCTTTTGAATATGATATGAGCGCCAAATGCTTTTTTCCTTAACTCAACTAATTAAGACTGCAATGATTAATGCAGTGTTTTTGGATTTAGTCGTGAATAATCTACCAAAACATTTATATTGTTCGTAAGTTCCCTTTGTTTTAGTTTCATCATCATTCGTCAATGACAACTATTTGATAATTTGATCACCTTTCTTTTGGTCCAACTGAGGAGGACCCTTGAGTAGGTGAAGAACAAGGAGAAGGTAAGGTTGGGAGAAACCAGGCTGATAATGATCAAGGGAGGAGCCAGATGAGAATCCCAGGCAGAAGGAGGGAAGAGCCGTGGTGGAGACTGGGCTGAGCTCATATCCTACATTGTCAGTTTCTTTCATCATTGCTTCAACTTCATTACATGCCTCTGTGAGAACAATCATGTCTTTGTAACCCCCTTTTTTCCACCAACAAATGTCCAAAATCAGATGCAAATCAGTTCACATGTGCGATAATCTCACAGTGTGTTATCAAAGACGATAACAGCACATTAAATCAATTATTGCCAGATTTAAGCCCTTTCACCTAAACATTTATTTAATTCCAAAGTTATGGCTTATAGAGACAACCAGCAAGAAGCAAAAACACATTTAAAATCACTTTCACACTTAAAACATGAAACTATAAGATAAGATAAGAGTTTTCACTTGAGTAAAATGCCAGTGGATGAGACACACGGGTAAGTCTTAGGTCTAGGGCTAATTTATTTAGGTCTAATTATTCATAAAAGTATAATAAATACGTCAAGTTTGACAATTCCTTTTCAGTTCAGATTAACAAATATAATTTTACCATGAATGTGAATGATATCATTATATATATATATAGGTCATTTTCAAAAAATTAGCATATAGTGATAAAGTTCATTATTTTCTGTAATGTACTAATAAACATTAGACTTTCATATATTTTAGATTCATTACACACAAC
>JAUMHI010000052.1:86324-108968 GCA_032359435.1 Enteromius unitaeniatus
TGTTGTTCTATTTGATAATGTTCAGTGCTTTGCTACAATCTGTATTGTTAAAAGCACTATATAAATAAAAGTGACTTTGACTTGACTTGACTTGATTTTCTGTTGCATAAAACAACAGAGATAGGAAGGTAACAACCAGGATGGCTTTATAAATAGTTACGTACCAGTGCATTTTTCTTCTGGTAGACAGAGAAGGCCAACCTACTCTGTGATACAAAATGCAATGATGAGAAAGAAAGAAGATAAGAAGGTGCAAACTCATATACAACATCGCCGTAGTCAAGGACAGAGAGAAAAGTAGCAGAGACCAATTTCTTTTTCACATTGAATGAGAAGCAAAACTTGTTCCTGAAGTAAAACCAGAGCTTGATTTTCAGTTTATTCTTCAGTTGAGTGATATGAGAGCTAAAAGATCGGCATCGTCAACTATGATGCCTAGATATTTGTGCTCTTTTACTAATTCAATCACTGTACCTTGAAGGGTCTGGAGAGATACTAAATTATTTTCAAGTTTGTTTGTTTTTTTTTGAGTTAGAAAATAACATATACTTGGTTTTATCAGTATTCAGAACAAGTTTTAGACTATGAAGCCTTGACTGAATAATATTGAAGTCTGACTGAAGCTTAGACAAGGATTGCTGTCCAGAAGAAGCGCTACTGTACATGACAGAATCATCAGCGTAAAAATGAAAGTTGGCGTCCTGAATATTATAATTTATTTATTATTATTTACTATTATTATTGCCCCAACACCGATCCTTGAGGAACGCCTTTTAAAGTCTCTATTGAATCAGATTGATTACCGTCTGCTTGAACACAAATAAAATGCAGAGCTTTGAGATTGGTCTGTAATTACTCATTATAGTGGGATCCCCTCCTTTTAGTAAAGGAACAACAAAAGCTGTTTTCCAAATTTCTGGAATAACACCAGTATTTAAAGAAAGCTTAAATATATAAGTTGCAGATGTAATCAAATCTGCTGCCAAATTCAGATGCAGAGGCTCCACATAATCAGGACCTGGAGATTTGTTTATGTCAAGCAAACGAAGTGCTTTATAAATGTCAGTGCTCTTAATTTGATTGAATCTAAACTCTTCTTTTTCTAGATGACTTTCTGCATTAATGAAATCAGAATCGGAACCTATAAGATCTTGTGATTCAAATAGACACCCAGAAGCAACGAAATGCTTATTGAAGCAATTGAGCATATGATCTTTATCTGATATGCTAGTGGAGTCTATTTTTATACTTGAAGGAAAGCTAGACTTGTTTTTACTACCTGATAACAGTTTTATGTTCTGCCAAAATTTCTTTGGATTATTTGAATTAATAGTAGTATTTTCAATAAAATAATCAGCTTTTGCTTTTCTAATAGCAACAGTGCATTTATTCCTTAGCTGCCTAAAACAGATCCAATCAAAGCTAATGTTAGATTGTCTAGCTTTTGCCCAAGCAACATCTCGCTCACGAATTAGGACAGATAGGGATTCAGAAAACCAGGGATTATCCCTACCTTTAACACAGAATTTTTTAAAAGGTGCATGTCTGTTGGGCCATCATAAAAATATTTCCAGGCAGACTCAACATCAGGAATAAGAAAGATCCTGTCCCAATCATAATGTGCCACATCAAAAAAGAAAGGCTTGTTCATTAAAGTGTTGCATACATCATTTAGTAATAATACGTGGATTATGCTTAGGCAATTTGGTATCTCTAACTATGGCAACGCAGTGATCACCAACATCATTAGCATATACACACGCCAGAGAGTACTTATGAGGCAAATTACTAAAAATAAGATCAATTAATGTGGACTTTTTGTGATCCTTCAAGTTAAGTCTAGTAGGTTTCTCAACTAGCTGAAGGAGATTTAGAGAGTCACAGATTATTTTAAAATCATCAGATACTGACTGTAGCCAGTTCACATTAAAATTAGAAGAACAAGCTCCTTGTAGTTCAAAGAAGTCACCGAGTGCATCAGAGAGGAAATGGCATCAGTACTAGCTGATGGAGGTCTATAGCAGCCAACTACAGTAAGATGTAAAGTCTTGGACTGTTTTGTTGAGCCATGTTTCAGATATTATTATAACATCAGCACTGGTATTTTTTGCCCAGATTCGCAACAGATCCAGCCTAGGAAGCAGGCTTCTCACGTTCATATGGATAAAACCTAGTCCTCATCTAGATTTAAAATCAGCAGGAACTTTAAACGTTAGATTTGGTAAAAGATTTCCTGATATCAATAACATAAGAACTATACAGCTCCGACGACTTACTGTTTCACTTGCATTTCCAACAGATAAATTCAAACAAGTGAAATTGAAGACGCTAGGTTCCTTATTTGTTTGAACAGAAACTATAGAGTCCTCATAAACAAAATTTGAAAGCAGTGACTTCAAACGGCAGTCTGAGAGAACGTTAAAGTTGGCATATATACCAACCCCCATCCAATTTGTCCATTTTAAAGTTAAAAAGTATTGTGATGTGAAGAAAATCTGTGTCATACCTGTGGCCTGCTGGGGGCTGGAGTGCCATCCAGTGGCCTGAGCTGGCACCTCCAGCTGACCGTGACACAAGCAACCCAGTCAGTAATGGGCATTGTGTCTCAATTAATACACACATGAGCTATGCTTGCATGGTTACAAGAAGTTTAAGTATTGCATGGAAAAAGTTACACCAACTGTGGAACAGTCAACAAATTGCTCAGGTCCATGTGATGAAAGTAAATATAAGCAGATATGTGAAGTGAATCATAATGAAACAAGCTGTAGTAATGATAAAAGATCATTAATCTACTTAGAGAACTCCCTAGCAGATAATCTGAACAGAAAAAAATATGCTTCAGGTCAACCATATATCTTCACACCTCCTACTTTGAACATTGCATATTTTGGTAAAATTGCGCAACTAAGAAACACAAACCAATATTTTCGACCTAAAAAAAGGGACTATGGACTCATTTCAAGGCTGTATGTTAGCGAACTGTCTCGGTATTGGGGTTGCGTTTGCAAACTCTTGGGAAGAAGATTAGATGGTGACATCTAGAGTTCAAAATTGAAAATGCACGTAAAAGTTGTGTACTCCTATCCTGTCATGCTACACCTTGCCACTAGCATTAGCAAGCAAATTGTTTGTCTGTTTCTGTGTCTTACATTTTATACCCTTCTGTTGATTAGCATGACACCATTAGCTGGTATGAGAATTTTCAAACACTGCTGTGGAGAGCAATTTACTACATTATATACCAAGTTCAGTATGTGTCTTGTTTCTTACTACATAATTCTAGCACATTTTTTCATAGGTACTACACATTTACCATGTATCATTAGTATGTACAGTAATTAGTTACCGCCATATTCGGATACTGTAAGGACGTGCCTGTTTGTACCCACTTGTCCTTAAGTGCTACATATTTACCATGTATATAAGTAAAGTATATATTTAGTTGCCATGTACAGGCACTACCTGTCAGTGGCTGTTCTTACCCACACTTGTCTTATATGTACATGTATATGTAATTACCATGCATGTACGACTGTTAAGTACAGCCATGTTTCTTTTTTGTAACCATGTACATACACTTCACTAAAGAATTTTAATTTCATATTTCACAACCTTTTCAAATCAAATTGTTTAGAGACAATTTACACGGTCAAGGAGCCCACAAGTCGGCATTGGATGTGATAAAGCTATGGTTACTGAAGCAGGGCAAAACAGGAAGCACTTTATCTCTGGAGACACACATCAAACGACTTGACCTCGTGTTACAGTATCTGATTCTAAAACAGCATCTTCTCCTTATTCTTCTACATTTTTTTATATTTGAACAATCAAATTAAGACTGATGGCAAATCAGATTTTATGGAAGTGGAACTTTTCTTATCAAAGGTCTGGCTTTAAACAAGCTTAAGAGAAAAAAATAATTCCTGTGTTCTTCTAATGCAACTAATGTAAAGTAAGCAGCTCGTATTGTTTATTTTAGTGAAACAGTTTAAAGGTACTCTTTAAAATTACTGTACAAACCCTTCATTACACTTTATTATCTACATAACAGCTTGAAAAACACACATAAACCAAATTGTTCTTTGTTTGTTGCTTTTTCTGCTTTTTATTCAGCTTAGCTACAGTGACAGCTGGGAGTCTTTAAGTTGTTTCTTCTTTGGGTCTGATTTGGACTTTCTTTATGGAGCATCCTCCAGCTTTAATAATTTATGAAACATAGGGTCAGTCTAAAAGAATGAAATTTGGATGCCATGTTACTATCGTGGTGAAACACTTCAGAATTCTGGTGGAAGTAGTAGGTAATAGGTATTTTTCTTCTACTGTTTGGCCACTGTGGCAAACTCTTTGACAAAAAGTTTGTAGTAAATCTTTGGACGTCATTTACATTCACTATGGTCACTCTCGAATCTTCTGCACTTGCTGGGGGTTACTGAAAAGGACAGTCTTTGTAATGATGAGCTACAGGTAAGCCACTTGACAATGGAAGAGGAAACACTTTAAAGTTAAGTGCAATTGAGGTTCACTGGTCCTGGAGAACCTGCAACACTGCATATTTGTGATGTCACTCTTATCTAACACGTTTGTGGTCTTGGAGCCTTTGCTAATGAGCTAAAGAGTTGGATCAAGTGTGTTTTATCAGTTTTATCTTCTAAAATGTGCTATGATCTATGAATATTAGTAGGCCATAATTAACAAGGGACAGTGGAGGGAATTTGACTAGGACACCAGGTAACACAAGTGCCATTTTAATAATTAGGACCTCAGTTTAACATCTTATCCGAAGCATATGTAGAAGTATGTGTAGTGTCCCCATCACCCACTGCTGGTCTGACTAACACCTCTTCCAGCAGCAACCCAGTTTCCCTAGAAGGTTTCCCATACAGGTACCAGGTTTAACCCCGCTCAGCTTTAGTGGGTGACTGGTCTTGAGCTACAAGGTGGTATGACTTTGATTATGGTACCTTCTTCATCTAGGACCCTTTTGTGACAACTGGTGCCTGTATACAAATAAGTGTCAATTAAAGGGCCAGTGGTTCAACCGTAAAGATATAAAGCTACCAGAATACTTTTTGTACCCAAAGAAAACTAAAACAATGACTTTTTTTTTAACAATTCATCTCCATGTCTCTGTGTATCCATTGGTGCACATAGCGTATGCTGTTCTGTGTCAGCCGTGCAACGCAGATACACCTTCTATGTTTGTTTTCGCTTTGATTTGAATGAAAACAGCATAAGCATTTTGCGTCCAGCGCATGCTTGGGAAAATGAGCTACAGCTACACGGAGAAGACTAATTGTTGAATAAAGTCACATTTTTTAAATTTTCTTTTAGTTCAAAAAGTATTCACGTAGCTTCAAAGCTTTCATTTTGAACCGCTGATGGCAGATGAACTATGCACACTTCTCGTCACTTAGCGAGAGGGTCTGGGTGATGCTCAGCCAGTTACCACACGACAGCTAGGGAAGCTGTCTACCACACTGGTGGTTCCTGAGACGCCTGCAGAGGACGCTGGCACCATCACTCAGCGAAAGGGGCTGAGTGATGTTCAGCTGGTCGCAGGACTACAGCCAGGAGAGCTATCGGCCATCCCAGCGGTTCCTGGTCCTCTGGCAGAGGGCGTCGATTCTGCACCACGGCCCGAGGAGCCGGGTGCAATTCAGTCTGATCCAGTTATACAGCCTGATGAGCTGTCGAAGGCCCTCACAATTCCTGTCTCATGGTACAAGGGGCCGTGTTCTACCCAGTCAGTTCCAGGTATGCAGCCTGCGAAGCTACAGAAGGCCCTCAGTGAGTCATAGCTGTCAGAAACGGGCATGAGCCCCCTAGCACGACATAAGGGTCCTGTAAAGGTCAGTCAGTCCTGGTTCCACAGTCTGACGAATTAACTAAGGCCCGTGACCCTGACTCATGGTGGCCGGATCTGCCAAACCCAGTCTGTGATCCTGAACCAGAGTGGCCGGATCCGCCAGACCCAGACTGTGATCTGAAACCTGCGTGGCCAGATCTGCCAGACCTGGGTCATGACCCAGTGTCGCTGAACTCACTCGAGCTCCACGAGACCTTTGAGGCCCCATGGCCTGAACCTCCAGAATCAGTATGTTGCACCAAGACTCCATCGGGTCCACCAAAGGCTGTACTATGTCGGTTTCGGTCATAGAATCCCCATAGACCTCATTGGTGGCTGCACAGCCCATGGAGGTCCCCGAATCAGGTTCCAGTCGGTCTGGGAGGGCGTCTCCTCTGTTGGCTCAGTCTCGGGGGGGTGATCGCAGTGTTAGTATGGTCACGAAGGGCGCTTTCATTCTTGGTCTGGTTTCAAAGGGTGTACTCACTTCCTGTCTGGTCTCGAAGGGCGCATTCACTCCCTATTTGTTCTCATAGGGCGAATCCCATACCTGCCTGGTCTCGTAGGGCGTATCCACCTTCTAGGTGGCCTAGAAGGGAGTCACCTCTGACTGGCAGTTACAAAGGGGCTCGTTTGCAGTCAGTAGGGACCTCAAAGGCACTAACGCCGCCTAGTCTGCCAAAAAGGGCGTGGTCTCAGCCCAGACGGTAACGAAGGGCTCATTCTCTGAAGGTAGGTTGGTTCTCCAGGGCGCAAGGTCAATCTGATGGTCCCAAGAGGGCTCTGTCACTTCCTGGCTGAACCAGAGGGGTTCTGCTGCCATCTGCTCCACCCTGGAAAATGGCCTTGCTGTCCGTTTCGCCCAGATGGGCGTTCCAGCCACCTGATTCGCCCCGTTGGGCTTCTCCACCGCCTGCTCCACCCAGAGGGAGGTCTCCGCAGCCTGTTCTGCCCCGTTGGGCTTCTTCACCGCCTGCTCCACCCAGAGGGACGTCTCTGCCGCCTTTTCCGCCCCCGGTGGGCTTCACCGCCACCTGCTCCGCCCCGATGGGCTTCAACGCCGCCTGCTCGACTCATTCTTGTTACAGATAGTACCATGTTCACAGTCCTAAGCCCTTCACAAATTATTTTACTATTCTGAAATGTAATGTTAAAAATAAACCTTTCCATGCATTTCCTACTACAAAATCTGTCATCTCTCAACAAAAGATCAACTGAGGGTCTTTAGCATTAGTAAATCATCTGAGATGATGAGTGCACTTTTGATTGTTGAAGTTTTTTTTCTTATGTTCTACATTACAGCTATTGATTCTGACAAAAGCAGCATGTCAGCAACAAGCTGAGTAAGACAATATGGATTTACTGAGGAAAAAAAGCGTACATTTTAAAAGTAAAAGCATGATGTATGGTATATTTCAGAGACAGATTACAAAAGACAAAATGGAAGTGTTTCAATATTAGAACATCGTTTGTTCATTTGTAACTGTGACATTTTAAAAACAATTATTAACAAGTGTAAAAATTCACTTTCTTCGGTCAAAAACCCTCTTCAGGAGTATGTGCAGCTTTAAAGGTGCTCAAATGTGTCACTACAACCAATGCACAATTGTGCGCTTGATTGTTTTGGGATTTCCTTGTAAGCAGCTCTTTGTTTTCTACAAGAATGTTCACTTTCAGTTAATCATGCTTTACTTCATTCATCTGAAAATAAATACAGTACCAGTCAAAAGTTGGCACACACCTACTCGTTCTTTACTATTAATCTAAAAACAAACTGAAATATGGGAATTATGTGACCAAATTCTGTTATGTTGTCTAGACTCCAGCTCTGCACAATATGTTCGTTTTTTTATTCTTCATTCTTGATGAAGTTTGCTGGACTCCTGGTGGCTGCCTTTCTTTTAATATTCTTTCTAACTTCTCATTTATTTTTATTTTTAACAAAGCATTTTTAGTTGTGTAAAGAGATTCATAGATAGGCACAATTTATTGTCGTCTATAAAACTAATTTCAAGCAGTTAAGCAGAAGCCTTTAGATCAAATGGTTTTTAAGATCATGAAAACATTTCTGTCAAGTGCATCCAAATCTACAACACTGACATCCTCACTTAAAAACAAATTGTTCTGTAAAAATTGTTCTGTAATAAGCATATGTAATATTGCAATGGTTTGGATCTGTGCACAAGAAGTTGATTATCTTTATAAATAATTATGCTCTTACAATGGGAGTAGTAAAACTGGCACATAACATCTGATTGATATTGTAGTAAATTTGAAGCAAACAACACTGGTTCCGTGTCAAAGTTTCCCTCTCCACACAGTCAAACATACAACAAACAACTGGCATTACTGATGGAACAACATTTTTCTCTATACATCTCATACAAAAATAAAAAAAATGTCATTGTTCCAATCTCTCTCTCTTTTTTTTCCTTCTTTGACTCCATATTGCACAGAGGTAGTGACTATTAAGGTAAAGGGGAGGTGACCTAAAAATTTAGACAAAATGGCATCTTCTTGTTAAAAAAAAAAAAAAAAAAAGGTCTTTTTGTTGTTGTGATGTTTTGTTGTGACCAAGAAGAATTGTAAAAGAACAAACTATAATACTGCAATCACATACAAAAGTAGTCCTTCATTTTGTACATTTTATACAGTGTTAACACTTAATCATTGATTTTCTTCTTTTTCTCAAAAAGGCAAATGGTATTTTCCATGTATGGACCAAACTGATGCACAGTCTAAGCCAGGGGATCCACCAGAGGCTCCTCATCGCCCTGTGATAGCAGTTCCTTCTTCTCATCTGTACTGGCCAGGGAATTGCGGCTGTTGTGAGCTCCCATGTACAGAGTAGCATACACAGGATTTGTGAAGTTGGTCGGCTACAAAAGAAAAAGTTGGAAATATATGGGATCAGTGGCAACTCGGAGGAATGTAGCTGTTTGATGTATGCAGGCTCTTTTTTCTTTGCATGAAGGTAATTTGCAGTAATTAGACCATCTGCCGTTTTAATATATGCAGTTTGCTGTCATCTCACCTTGTCGGGATCCAGTGTGAAGTCAGCATCCAACAATTCTCCAACGTCGTCATCTTGCTCTCCTTCATAAATCTTATAGGCTGGGTTTCCAATCTCAACATTCATAGCGCCATTTGTCATTCTCTGATGCTGAAAGCCTTTGGCTCTGCAGATACACATTACACAGTTTTTACTCACAGGAAATGAGGTTGTGAGGTCAGTATTACACCGTACAAAGCAGCAGAGGCAGAAATACAGCCACAACACAGAGGGATGCCACTAACAGTCACTGGAACAACCTAAAATGAAGCAACACCATCACAAACCCAGCATTTACCAAAATACATAGTGTGCATCTAAACTTTTTGCCTGTAACCAAAATTTTAAATCAACCAACTTAATCAAAACATTTTATTAAGGTACAAAAGTACAAAAGTATGTGTATAAACAGGGTTGAACTGCATGACTATTAGACTTTAGTTCATCTTTAAAACGCAAAAGAAGATATATTTGAATAATACTTGAGACATTTATGTCCCTCCTTTGAATGTCCATTTCACCAAAACATCAAAAACCGTTCATAAAGACACGGACACATTTTATGTAGTAAATAAATGCAGATATTGTGTCTCTTAGGAAGAGACACCGCTTGACTCATTTGGATTACTTTTACAATCTCTACAGAAACATTTAGAAGTTTAAAAGTTTGATTGTATGGACTTTAATTGAAGAGATGGAAATCTCACAGATTTCAGTAAACATATATTCTTTTTTGTTTCAACTATGAATAAAAGTCTTTGGGTTAAGGGCGAATAAATTAACCCTGTAATATGCAGTAGCTCAATTAAATTTAGCTTGCTTGGTCACAGGCATATGTTTAGGGACATGTAATTAACTACAGCTTTAGATGTGGTTTGTTCAGTGTAAAAAGTATATGTATATATGTATGTATATAGGTCTTTGAATCTGAATTGTTAAATGTCACATCCAGTTTTATACAAAAAAGCAGTAATAAACAAACAGTGTGAGTATCACAAATTTCTTAAACTGGACAGTAAGCAATATCAATTTTAATTTAGTTGAGTTATTTAATAGAGAAGTCCATCTAAATCCAAGTCTAGCTAAATGCTTTTATTAAATATGAACTAAAATGCTGAAATTAGATGTTTCTTTCAAATCTATCAAGTTCCTATAAAAAGTTTTAAATCAAACGAGAAGTCATTTTAATTTGTGAGTAATTAATTCACTGCATAAACAATACGGATTACCACACTGTTTAATAACAAGGGCTATAATAAAATAAATGTACAATATTATAAACCATGTTTTATTTTCCCTTGTATTTCAAGCAAAAACTATTATAATCAGGTCTTACTGCCCTCACTAGTAAAAAAAATAAGCAGATGAAATGCTGAAGACTAAAACTTTCTTTTAAGGATTCGTTAACTTCCAGAATAAAAATTACCCGATAATTTACTTACCCCCATGCCAAACAAGATGTTTATGTGTTTTTTTCTTTAGTCAAAAAGAAATAAAAACATTCCACCATTTTTCTCCATTTAGTTGACTTCAACGGGATCTTTTTCAATAGGACATTTATTTTTTAGAAAATGATGAAAAGATAGAAAGATTTTCAAGTTTCACTTGATAAGGACCTTACCCCTAAAGACAGATAATGTAGAGCCCTTTAAAGCTGCACTGAAATGCATTTCCATTGAAGCCCAAACAGAGAAAAATACTGGAATGTTTTCCCTTAAACACCTCAATTTCTTTTCAACTGAAGAAAGAAATAAACATCTTGGATTGGTGTAAATGTTCAAGTTCAAGTAAATGAACATGAAATTTATATTCTGGAAGTGAACGAATCCTTTAAGAGAAGCCCATCAAATGGCCAAATTATCTTGATAAACACTGGGTTTTAAACATGGCACATGTTCAACAGATGCAGTCCTGCTGAGAACCGATCGTAGATAAAGTATTACAGCGGGACCAGTATGGCACTGTTGAAAGCAAATATGACAGGCTTTCACAGTCTAACACAACTGGATCTATTTTTTTTGTTCTTGATTAACACCTTCTCATCTGAACAAGGCACAAACCACTTGTAGGGTTAAGTCAGGTGGTTTGACAGAGGTATGACAGGAAAGAGATCGGGTGAGACCATGAAGACAACAAGAACACTTGGACCACAAATCTCTAAACCAGCAAGAAAGATGGACTGAATGGGAGAGAGACAAAATAAAAACATAATGGACAAAGACCGTTACCGCGGTCGTTTGGAGCGGGATTTGCCAAGCCTACGGAAAAGAGCAGATGCGTTTTACCAAGAAAGAAGGAGAGAAAAGAGATGTTTTGGGATGGGAAGTTTCTTATATTTCAAATTCTGAACAGTACAACACATTAGAGAAGAGAAAATCTTTTGAAAAAGAAGTACAGAAATACAATTTTATAAAATACTCACCCTCTCATTCTTTTCCTGTACCATAATACTGCTCCTCCAACCAGCAACACCAGCAGTATCAGTAAAACCAATGAAATAACTATTGAAGCTGTCCCTAAAAGAAACAAATGTTATTATAACAAGTTT
Source organism: Enteromius unitaeniatus (assembly GCA_032359435.1). Lineage (NCBI taxonomy): Eukaryota > Metazoa > Chordata > Actinopteri > Cypriniformes > Cyprinidae > Enteromius > Enteromius unitaeniatus. Next base: position 97,773 of record JAUMHI010000052.1, read on the forward strand.
TAAGACATAATACTAGGCAATACAGATCTAGAATTCAAAAACTGTACTTACGGCCACTGGATTCAGCATTGGGAGTGGGATTCTCACAGCGATAACCCTCCCATCCCAGAGGACATCTACATAAAAAACAGAGGAATTAAAGAATGAAATGGCAGGAAATAATGTGGTCCCTAAATCAGGCTTTTTTAACCCCCCTGCAGGCATCAACTATGTGAATTATGCTGCTAAAGAATAACTGTGTGTTCACACCACCAGCTGCAAAGGTGTCAAAACTCGCCCTGGCCGCCCTGCCAATCACACTGTACAGACGCACTGACGCTCTGACGTACGGTAGATGGAATGTTTGTCTTGTATTTAAAGGGGCCGCAAATCAAACAAGCTTGTTGAAATTCCTGCTTATTTTCAGAAAATACATAACGTTATTGCACATTAGAAACTCACCAGGAACCCCAACAATCTCGTACACCTTGGTGCATTCATTGTTTTTTTTTTCCCTATACTCCATCAAGGACACGTTGTAAATTACTGGGAAACCCACCACAGCAATGATTAACTTCTCCTCCATTCTTCTTCTTTGTTGCTTAATAGTGGTCGGCCATGTGAACTAATAGGGTCAGAACCAAAGTTTACAGGACTGCGTTATCTGGAATCTGATCAAGCGATGGACTTCTACATTCTGATTGGTTGCCGCCGAACCGCATCATAGCTCATTACCATAATGTTGGCCTGATTTCAACTGTCCTCGACGATCTAGCCATCCAAGACGCGCCGCTACTCACGCCGGCGGTGTGAATGCACAGTAAGGGACTTAGCATCAACCTTTGTGGTACTCCAGTGGCAAAGGTTCTGAACTCTACAACACTTGTCCAGTTTATAGAAGATACATGCTGGGTTGCATACAAACCACTAAAACACTAACAGCGAATGCTAGTATCTGCTGGTTTAGAAGTCTGAACTCTTAAAGAAAATCAGAAATCTTAAAAGCTTGAAAATGGGTTTATATTGGAGTATTGGGATTATACATGCTATCTTCACCTGAAGGAACTTTGAAGATCGAAAATTAGTTGTTGAGGGAGCATATGATTGCGTGTTCAAGTGGTACTATTAAATATGTTTAGGATATACAGTATGACTTGGTAGGTCTGTTACCATTAACTAAAACTAAACCTATTACAAACTGTTTTAAGTAACTAAATTAAAACTGAAAGCAAAATATAACTATTAAAAGAAAAACTAAAAACTAAACTAAAAAAAAAATAAAGTTTAACTTTACAATAAACTGAAATAAAATGAAAGGCAAACTAGAAATATATATATTTAGTAACATATTACATAATTCTAAAATAACACTGCTTACTTGCACTGTGGGAATTTTGAGGCACTAAGAGAGCACTGGCCATTAGCACAGTATCCTTCACATGTATAACAGCTTGGCTGGATTCTGCCATTGGTACACCTATAACACACAGTGAACATATGTACATCAGTAATATTATATATATATATATATATATATATAAACATAGAACAATCAAAGAAGTCGTGCAGATTGTGCCAAAATACATCACCATTGCGCTACGGGTTAGTTAAAATTGTTTCATATATATAATTAGAAATTGTGTAGGTGCAGAAACAAAAAATTTAAATCCACATTGGTAAAGTCACACAGTCATTGATAGACATATCGTTAATGGCTGACCAACACTTGCTGACTAACAAGGGGGCAGAGACTGAACAGGGGAAACACTGAAAAACTTCATAATAAGAGTCCTTAGATTACAATGCTGAAACACACATGGGGTAACACATATAACTGTCTGGGATGGAGTGCCCTCTGGTGGTGCTGAGTGGAGAGCCATGGCAGTGCAGGCAGACCAGGGAGCCAAGGTAGTGGCAGTCCAGGGGCCATGGCGGTGTGGGCAGAACCGAGAACTGGCAGAGCTGAGCAGATGGCACAGACACCCTACAGGGCGGCACAGATGCTACAGAAACACTCCAGGGTGGCGCAGACTGCAGAGACATCCTCCATGGCGAGGCAGAGGACGCAGGCAGGACAGAAACCCTCCAGGATGGAGCAGACGGTGCAGGCAGGACAGAAACCCTCCAGGGCGGAGAAGGCAGCAGAGACCCCCTCCAGGGCAGAGCAGATGGCAGAGATGCCCACCAGGGCGGAGCAGATGATGCAGGCACACTTCAGGGTGGTGCAAATGGCACAGACGCCCCCTGGGTGGAGCTGGTGGGACTGGAACAGGGAGCACAGAGGGGTTAACAACGGCCTCTGCAGCCGAGACAGTACAGGCTGCGAGTGCATAGGTTGGCCAAGGCGGAGCATGCGGGACAGACATCCTTCAGGGTGGGGCAGATGGCAAAGACACCCTCCAGGGCGGGTCGGATGACTCAGGAACCCTCCAGGGTGGAGCAGTGGGAGAAGAAGGCCAGGGCAGAACAGGCGTGACTGAAAGATAGAACACAGAATTGTCAATGATGGTCTCCATTGCAATGACTTAGCAGGGCAAGGTGTTCTCAGCCTCCGTGGCTATGACTTGGCATGGCGAGGACTCCAAGACGGTCTCCTTAGCCATGAAAAGGCAGGACGAGAAGTTCAAGTTCCGTAGCAAGGCGAGGGTTCTATGGCAGCACCTTATGGCCGTGGCAGGGCAGAACAAAGGTTCAATGGCCTCTGTGGCCGGGTCTAGGCATTCTGAGAGTTCTATGGCAGCCCTTATATCCTTGGCAGGGCAGGAAAAAGGTTCAATGGCCTCCGTGGCCGATGCTAAGCATGATGAAAGTTCAATGCGGCTCTTCTGGCTGTGGCAGGGCAGGGCGAGAGCTCATTGGCGGTCCCCAAGGCTGAAGTTGGGCCAGACAGGAGGTCCAGGTCTTCTGTAGCTGTAACAAGGCGATCAAGGCAGGCTGAGAGTTCATGGGTGGCTTCCATAGCCGTAGCAGGGGGAGGTGCAAACGGACAGTCCTGGGGGTTGTGTAGTCACCAGCGGAACCTCCAGAGAGTCTACAGTTAGAACCACAACCTCTGGGGTTGGTGCAGCCACTGGTGGGACCTCCAGAGGACCTACGTCATCTGCTTACACAAGCTGGCAGCCCACACACTCAAAATGGTGACTGCCATAATTGGGAGATAGTGGCGCTACAGTCACATTTCTCCACGACTCCCACAGTAAACGCAGAGCCAGTACACAAAAGGGCAAAGTCAATAAAATCTTTGAGCGACGAACGAGGACCCTCGCTGATTATTCTTGATCTGAGCGGGCAATCGACTACAAGTAGTAATAGTCTACTTATATAATATTAAAATAACTTCTGGAAAATCTGGCAGGTTCTAAAGATTTGTGAAGTCCAAATACTTGTGCACATAGTTCTCGAATGATCACCCACCCTGCTCTAGGGCCAATAATAGTCTGGAAATTACTGGCCAATGTCCGTGTGAAAAGCCGCTGGATCCTTCTGTGGCCGAGTATTCTGTAATGAAGGGGACAAAGACGTGCTGGTCCATGAGCAGGCTTTTATTAAGAGACGTGGTCATACAGGCTGGGTCAACAGTGGCGAACAGGGATGATAGAGGCAAAACACAAGAAGAGTCCTGAAAGAATGCAAGGGTCGATCGAGGAGCAAACAGTATCCAGAGGGGCAAAAGAGAGCAATAATCCAAAAGGCAAGGCTAGATTGGTACACGGGAAAACACACGGTAAACAAGACAACCAGGACACAGAAATTATATAAGGAAACCTTAATACTCTGCGGTTTGACTGATGAACACAAACAACTTTTAAAGGGTTAACAAGGAGGCGGAGCTTATTAATTGCTATGGGAGCTAACAAGGGGGCAGAGACTGATCAGGGGAAACAATGAAACACACTTCATAAAAAGAGTCCTAAGATTACAATAAAGAAACACAGACGGGGTAACACACATAACTGTCTGGGGTGGAGTACTCTCTGGCGGAGCTCGAGGGCACTCCTGGCTGGTGATCATAACACCATCATTGTTGGTCATACAGATACATTTTACAAAAATGCTCTACAGTTATTTGTGTGCACTCACAGTAACAACAAATTATTGTGTTTTGGAAAATAATAAAATAAATCAGGATGCTCATTCTATGTGAATACATCCACCTTATAGTTTCCCTGACATACCTAAACAGTCTAAACAGGACAACCAAGGTTGTCAGGGACAGGTAAACCCTTAGAATTAGATTCACAGCTTTGTTGTACTTACATTCACAATTTTGCTAAGTATCTCAAACTATAAAGACTTGAGATTAAGAAAGTAAGTGGATCAGTTTTAATTCTTTGTAGCCCTAATTTTTGTTTATGTTTACTAGAGCATAAGCTTGTGTACCTGCATGTAACATCTCCATTTGACTGGTTGATATTGGGAATACACTTTCCATCACGGCAATAGTGACACTTGTCCACTTCACAGTTGTTGCCGATGAAGCGTGGAGGGCAGCGGCATTGCCTTGACCCATCGCTCGACTGCAAACACGTCCCTTGATGATCACAGAATCCATCACATGACCCTATTAGAGAAGCAGAGGACACTGATTAACATCCCACTAGTTCATCATGGCTTAAAGATTACCTTTAGACCACGTTCACACTTCATATGCTAGTGCGTCCTGGAACACAATAAAGGCCCTATCCATCTTTTTAATTATCCAATGTGTGGGTTTAAAGTGAAACAGTGGAAATGACAGAAATTGAGACTTAAACAATTACTCCTTTATTTCTCTAGCACTTACGATATTGGCACTGGTCTCCCAGGATGTCTGCAGGGCAGCTGCAGGTAGGCTGGTTTCCACGATTAACTGTGCAGTTTCCTCCATTCTTACAGTATTTCTCACATGTGCGCTGATTACAATTAGGTCCTGTGAAGCCTGCCAGACAACGGCAAGTCGGAGCTCCTAAAAAGATTATACGTTTATACGTTATTTTTGTTTTGTTATTATTATTACAACATAATAAACCTTCTGCACGTCAACATCATCTTTAGCTACCATTTCTACAAACATGGAAGTGCAGAGATCAGCAAGGTGAGCCCAGAAGCAGGTGAGCTATGTCTCTCAGGATTCACTGATATGTCATACAGCAATGTAATGTAAGATTAGACATGTGAGAAGATATTTAAAGTCATATGGTTTGTTTTTGTGATACACTACCTGTGGGTGATGCGGTACATGTTCCACCATTTTGGCAGTACATTCTGCACTGGTTGAGCTCACATCTTTCTCCTCCATAGTTGGGCTGACAGCGACATTTGGGCTGTTTTCTGGCATTTAGAACACAAGTTCCTCCATTTAGACACGGCAGTGTACAGGTGCCACTCGGAGCTAATGGAAGACAAAGAAACAGATAAAAAGAGCTTGTTTTATAACTTGTTTTATGACGTCAACCTGAATGAACAGTCCATTTTATTTCCATAATGTGACATAATGAGTAAATCTTGATATTCAACCAGAATACAAATGCAGAATATAATTTGATAATTTTTTTTACCAGCCAAATTAAAACTATGCCAAACCAAATAGTTATGTTTGCTAAACCAATACCTGAAAGCTTTCCACTGTAGAACCTTCCAATAATCCAATAACCCCTATGGCCTAACTTACCTAAGTAGAAAATCATCTCTACCCGAACATCTTCTTTCTCTTGGATAACACGAACCAATGAATTGTTAACAATATGACCAAAAACAAAGGCATTTCAATCAATCTGGGGAGGTTTAATTACATGCTGGTTTTCATGAAATCATTTCTTTGATAAATGCATTGTCTAAGTTGGTGGACATCAGTAAATTGACCTTGCTGAGCTCTACTTTTTAAGCTAGAGGAACACCACCTTCTTTGTCCATACTCCTGTGTTTGTTTATCGGTCTGGCTAGTGCCTGAAATGAAACAGCTAAAACCAGCCTAGCCTAGTCTTAGCTGACTTAAGCTGATCAGCAGGCTGGTTTTAGAGATGTTTTTTTAACATTACACTACATCTTGTTTGGCTGCTGAAACAGTTATAACAGACAAACATTTGCAAAGAGCAAGAGTCAACAAGTTCTGATGGTTATGATGTAACCATTATTTGAACTGAATCACTGAAGAAGTGTAAATTTCCTCTATTGATTATAATATCTTATAATATTATACATTGAATCTGTGTTGCCTATAAAATCTGGAGGGTTTTCTTACAAAATGTTTTGATTGAAAAATAAAATAAAATCTTTGTTCTAAGCAGACACAGACATCAAGAATCAGCGTATGAATCTCAACAACGGTGCTAAACAGTATATTCAAATAAAAGAAGTTGGAAAAAAATTCTGCTAATAATTTATTCATTCTGCAATGCATGATGGGAGCCATGGATAAGTTTTGATTGGCTACAACTTTCTTTTCTGATGGTCACCATTGTGATTCTCACGCTGATTCTTGAAGTCTGTGTGTCGAAGTTAAAATGATTTTTCTTTTTTTTTTTTTTAAGGTGTTTTATTTTATAACAAATTTTTTATATCTGTCTGACAACACTGAGAAAACCAGATCTTATGTACTTCACAGTGATGGTAACATCCTCAAAGAATTTTGTTCAGAACTTGTTCTGATCACTACAGGTCACATTATCATGTGATGACTTTCACTCTTTGCTTGTCTGTCTGTTACAACTGTTACAGCAGCCAAACAAAACGTAAAAATAAAAACGAAAGTAAAAACTGAACACTAAAATTGTGACACAGAAATTGTGATTTTCTCTGCATTTTAACATCAAGTGTCTTCAATAATGGTCAATCATCACTTAATTAATCACCTGATCATCATCTCATTACCTTTAACACTCTATAGTGTGGACACATATAGACAATTGGGGGTGTTCATTTAACACTGTTAAATGTTGTGCAGTAAATTTTCCTTAAAAAGAGTGAGTGCAACTTGTTACGAGGATTTTATTAAGTAAATTTTTACAGGTTATATTTTTCTGAGCATATAATAGATAAAAAAAAAAAAAAAGATTAATTCCTGCTTAATTGCACTCTATATAAAAATATCTGTCCCCCCACAGAAAATAAAGTCTTTTATAGTATTGTGCTTATCATTTGGCAAAGAGATAATAAATTTAATAAATTAATAATTAAATAAATGTAACTGAATAAAAAATAACTTAAAGTATGTAGCTAGCTACTTTTTCAGAAGGTTAGCTGGAATGTAACCGAACTACTTTAATTTAGAGTAGCTTGTAACTGGTCAATCTATTGTTTCAGAGTGGCTTCCCCAAAACTGATAGGAACTATGATTATTTTGCAGTTTCAATTTATCATTCTATTATTCTTGCACTTCTAACTGCCACTGTGCTCTTACTGTATGTGTCCTCACTCCTGTCGCTGACTGCATAGCACGGGAACACATTGCGCCAGTCACACTGACTAAGCCATTAGATGATGTCAGTGTTCATTCAACAAATACCTCATGATATTGCAGCATCCATTTCCCTTTTCAAGTGATTTGAAAGGTCACAGCTGTATACTTACAGACTGGGGACAGCGTTGGCGTCAGAACCTCCACGCAGGTGCCATTGTCCAGTATTCTGCCATTGGGACACATACAGACTGGGCCGCTGGGGCTGAGCAGACATAACCACTCACACTTCTTCCTGTCACATGGGTTGGCCACTATGAGATAAAATAGCACATTAAGCACGAATGATCAAACTAACCTTAAAAGACAGTAAACCTGTATAAATTATTCCCAGTAAGTTTCTCCCAGAGTTCAAAAACAGTTATATGTAAGAATTGGTTGACAGATTTATTTCCCACACTTACTCTCTGGCTGTTTGTAAGGGTGGTACAGGACCAAATCTGTGGCATGGTTCATTCCTGTTGTCAGATGCTCAACTGCACTCTTGCCAAACTTGTTGACGCGGAAGACAAAGTTGTTGTGATAGGTCACACCATATATGAAATCCTCAAAGATGTCGATACTAAAAGGATGGTGCAGATCTGCGAAAGTGATAGAAAAACTCTGTCAAACGTCCAACATTTAATCTGTTGGTTGTTTAAAATTCAGCATTAAATTAAGTTAAATTAGATATAAATCTTTTTGTACTAGTGCATTATTTACTTTTGTACTAGTGCATTCTTTTTGTACTGGTTTATTATGATCTTTTTGTACTAGTTGGTGCAAGACACTATATAGGCTAGTTCATTTATGTATGGTAGGTGAAGATGACTCAACTGTTTTTAACACTGGAGACAGCAATGACCGGATCAGTTCCATTCAGTCTAACGCTCCCGATGACAGAGAGTTTGGCATCAGCCCAGTACAGACGCTCATTAAAATAATCCACAGCTAGACCTGAAAAACAAACCCAGCAGAAGTCACATACCCAGTGTCACAGGTGCGTGAAGTTGAGTGTGTGGTGTTTGATTCACGTGATGGCTGACCTGTGGGCCACTGGATGTTTTCATGCACCAGTGTCTCTCTCATGGTGCCGTCCATAGCTGCTGTCTCGATCTTAGGGTGGTTTCCCCAGTCAGCCCAGTACATGGTGCTTCAACGGTTAAAATAGTTTTAACACCAAGCCAAATACTTATTTCAAGAGTATTATTTTAAGTATGAACTGTATAACTGACTTAGCAAGTACCGCAAATAAATGTAGTGTTGTGCAGTAAAAATATGCTGAGCTAGTGCTGATGCTAAAAAATGTCAGGGAAGCATCCACTGTCTGTTAATTATCTGCTCACCCTCTCGGAGGGTCCACCACGATGGCGTAGGGCTCGTCAATCATGCCCGAGATGAGTGTCTTACGATTCCGTCCGTTCATCTGCGCCACCTCGATCACATCCCGACCTGAGTCTGTCCAGTAGATGTTGTTGGCTACCCAGTCCACAGCAATCCCACGAGGCATCTTAAGGCCAGGAATCTATAACAAATCATTCCTTCTGTTAAATTATGTTATTCACCGTGCTGGAGAAAGTTAATTTGTTATACATTACATTATTGTGTTACTTCCTAAAAAGGAAACTAATTATTTTACTTAGTTACATTTTATTTAGTAATGTGTTATATTATTTTTTTAATCTGGGCAGGGATTGCTTGTTGTGCCTCTATTAATGATTTTTTAAATTAGCTTTCATGCAGTATGTAGCATACTGTAGCTCTATTGGAGTGGTTAAAAATAACAGTTAACGCTGTGCACAAAGCAGCACTGTACTCACAAACAATGCTTTATCAGGCATTACAGGCGAGATGAGATGAAAATGAGACCAATCAGGCCAATCACCGCAGATAAGTGTCACGCAAAGGAGGGGTTTGGAAAAATATATTATTGAATGAATTTTTTGGAAGTTGTTGAGCAACTAAGGTAACAAATACATTTTAAATGTCAATGTAAACCTGTTATTGGGGACTCCCAAAACCAAATTATGAACCTTTCTTTACCCATAACTTTTTTTCACATCAAAAAAGTTAAACGAATCAGCCTTAGGCTAAAGGTAAAGTAACATTGGTTAATAAAATGGGAATAATAGACACATTTGTTTTAACATATTTAATTAAAGCATGTGGCATATTCTGAGTTTGCAACTCACTGTTTTTATTCATTTTGAGGAAAACTGAATCTGTTTTTGTGCAGGTGACATGAGTAAATACATGTTCACATTTACTTTAACATGACAGTAACACCTTGTTCACACACAACACCTCTAAACTTATTCCTGATTTCTCTCAACCTGTGTCATGGAAGCTGTCAGTCAATCCATGGGAAAACAAAGTAAATGGCATTACTTATTTGTTATTCAGATATTTTCTTACAAATTAAAATTAATGTGTTACTTTACTAATCATCTTTCTAGTAAAAAGTAATCTGGTTACATAACTCATGTTACTTGTAATGCGTTATGTTTGTGTTGTTAGGGTTTTTTAGGGAGACTTCTGAGAACAAATACAGGTTGGAAAATCAATCAGCTAACAAACTGTTTTTAGACAGTTAAAAAGTAAAATAACTCTTACATTCAGGCCAGGAATGTGCTGTAACGCCACTAAGAAGCACTGACCTCTAGATCGGTAACTCTGGAATCGGTCTGTCTTCGGTTGCGGTTTGAGTTTGGCGAAGCGGGTCCAGCAGAAGGTTGCTCGAAGGATGAGATTCTGCCCGTGTGCCAGTTAGTCCAGAAGATCCGTTTGGATTTGATGTGCAGGTCCATGGCGTCGATTCGTACATTGGCGTCTCCTTGGAAGGCCTGTTCATATATCCAGTTTTGCATTCCAGGATACAAACTGCGAATTTCATTATCATCGGCCACGTACAGAGCTTGTTTGTCACTGCCTAGAATGACAGATAGGGGGTGTCAAAGCACAATGACAGAAAGGAAATGTAAAACTGAAATCAAGATAACAGCCATAAATCTAAATAAAATCATTTCAATTCTCCCAATGTCTTACAAATTTAAGTGTGTGACCCGTATACCCCTAGAACACCAAGGGTCGTAACATTTTTGGGGGCTCGTCCGGGATATTAAAGGTCCCAATGTTTTTTTTTTGTGGACATTGGTATTGTTGTGCTCAGCACGGTTGGCATTTGGATAAAAAAGTACATCCAACTTTATCCACATAGATACAGTATATTCACTTAAGAGCTACAGTATACAACCTTTATGATGTTGAAAATGTTTATTATTGCTCAGTTCAAATCTGCTAAATGTGACAAGTAAATAAGGCAAATATTAAGAAGATATTATGCTATTGATATAACGTTATGAAGATATTTTAATCTTTAAAATGAAGATGTACTATGAACTACTTTGAAAGAATTTGTATTGTAAAAAACAAATAGACTTGACTTGACTTGTTTGACACGTACTGTCAGCCTTGCAGGTGTCGTTCACTTTGATGAAGTTCTTGTAGCAGCTGCATTTGTGAGAGCCTTTAGTGTTGTTGCAGATGTGAGAACAGATCCCAAACTGCTTGCACTCATTCACATCTGTTGAGAGAGAAAAATGACAACAAAAACATCAGATATAAATATAGTTATATCTACTGAGTGATTATATGATGGATTCACTCTTTTGACAGAAACACAGATTCTTTTTCAGCACAAATTGTGTTTATGATTGATTTTAAGTGATAAATTGTACTGTTTCTTGCCTTTATAGTTTTTTTGATTAATAAACCCTAAATAATACGTTACATATAGGTGATTA
>JAUMHI010000052.1:111407-125666 GCA_032359435.1 Enteromius unitaeniatus
TCTGTGTATTTAAACCCCTGTGTATCTTAGTTCAGTTATGTCGTGTTGAAGTCATGTTAGTCTGTGAGCGTCCGTTTGTTTTCCGTTGCTGCCCCGTCAGCTTTATGTTTTCTTGTTTTTGAGTTAATAAATGTGTTTTGCATTCAGTTCCGTGTTCGCTCGCTCTTTTGTCCTGCTGTGAGGCGCAACGGCACGCCTCTCAGCTCCGTTCTGTGACAATCACAATATGCTAATTTTTTTAAAAGGATCTGTATATACTAATATTTTGAGTAAGAATTGTACATAAAAGGTAAAGATAAAGGCAAAATTGACATGCAAAATACATGACGTTTTAAATAAACAAGCCAAGAAAAGTAGCAATTACTCACGGCAGTTGAGTTCATCACTTTTGTCTCCGCAGTTGTCAACACCGTCACATTGTTTAGACACTGGCAGACACACCCGGTCATTATTGCATCGGAACTGTCTGGTGGGAGGACACTGGAACGTCTCTGAAACACACAGAATAAAAAGATTGTCAAACTGTTACACATGTAAAGGTTAAAGGGCGCAGTGCAGTAATATTCTGAACAGGTGTTTTGTTTCATAGCTGTTACTTTATTGTGCATTTAATTACACTTGCAATGCAACACTGACCAGCATCCAGCAAACAAAACTATTTAACATCTAAAACATGAGGCTTGTATTTCTAAATATTTACAGTATGCAGAATTCCATCAAATTACTTACATGTCAGAATAATGATGAAACATGATTTTAGAAATATCTGAAAGTTAAGATGATCAAAAAAAAGCAAATATCTTTCGTCTGTGAAGCGTTTAATCCAGTTACTGAAAAACAGGCATGGCAGATGGGGATTTAACACATAAACCATCTCGGCTTTAATTTCCCATAAATGCAATTAGCCATATAAAATGACAAAGCTTGATGCAAGATCTGGGTCATATCTTTCACCACTATGCATGTACCACAGTTCTGGAAAATATTTAAGTGGGAGCCTTAAGAGAATATGAAGCGCTAATTGAGCTGAAAAAAATTAATTACTCACTGCACTCGTTTGGGCTCTCGTCTGAATTGTCTCCACAATCGTCCTCGCCGTCACACTTCCAGCCCAGCGGCTTACACAGAGTGTTATTACACTGAAACTCATCCAGAGGGCAGGATCGACCCACTACACACACACACACATGTGGTAACTCATCTGTATTCATTCCAGCACATCCACACAGCAATTACTGTGTGTGTGTGTGTATAAAACACTTGGCAATGCATCTTCAGAAAGGCCTCCTTGAATACTAAAACCCTCTCTAGAGTCTGATCACTCTAATTAATACAGCAGGCACTGGTTTATGGGTAATACTGTTGCTTAAAAGAACAGTTCAGCCATAAATACAAATTTTACTATTATTTACTTATCCTCATACCTTTTTAAATCTGTATGGCGTTTACTTTTTTTTCTCTCCTGCTCTATCCAAAAACACATTAAAAGCAGTCCATACAGCTTATATTTCAAGTTAGAAATTGAACCTAAATAATAACATTTTGGTCTGTTTCTGATATGAAATATAGTGCAAAATCATATGGATTTCTTTTGATGTTGTCACAATAAATTTCCTAGATTTTCTACATTTTCTAAAGAAGCGCTCAGTACAGGTCAATAACAAAACTAAAGGAATAGTTCACCCAAAAATGTCTGTCAGAATGAGACTCAATAACCTCAAGTAATCCACACAAATCCAGTTCGCCCATTAACATTCTGTGAAGCCAAAAGCTGCATTCTTGTAAGAAGCAAGTCCATAATTAAAACCAATTTTCCACATGCTGAAATGATTCTTTAGGGTCTTAATACAAAGTCTGTAATATAGTTTATTTTAAATTTCTTAATGGTAGTGTAAAAAAAAACACCAAGTTTACCCTGTCAAAAACTTCCTTCCTTCTGGAAGTACCCTTCTGTGTACTTCCCCTTTAAATCTCCATGAGCTCTGCTGACTCCACCCCTCTTTTTTAAGGTGCTCTCAGAGGATGTTTATGGTGAAATCATAGTGAAACTTGCTAATTAGGAAAAGCTATTGGCAAAGATTCATTAAAAGACATTATACTGACTGCTTCTTTAGTTGAGGCTGGATCATGAAGGATTTGCGTGAACATAAACACATAAGTTAACGTTAATACTCTGCGTCTTCAACCACTCAAGATGTTCATTATTACATTTAACAACAAAACACCTCAATCGTTTAGGATTCATGCTTGTCTCTGCATCTCAGACTCACTCAGGGTGGGTCTGAGCTAATACACCTGTACAGTCTGTGTAAAAAGGGGCCTCTGACTTTGTGACGTCACATGGTCAGGTGGCTCAATTTGAGAAAGGGGAAAACATTTAAGGAAATAAAAAAAAAAAAAACACTGGGTGGATTTTTATCATTATATGGTGGTCAGATCAAGCACTGTTTACAAATAAAAAGAGCCAAACACAGCTCTGACCAAATATGCCTAAAGGACAACAGGTGATGGACCTTTTCACTGCCGAAAGTGTTATTATGAATCAAGGTCTTATATTTTAGTCAGCATTTGGGCCACAAATTTCTTGATTGATATGTTTCTTACAAACATATCTTTTCGCATTCTGATGGCACCCATTCACTGCAGAAGATCCACTGGTAAGCAAGTGATGTAAAGTATCTCTCAAACAAGATGAAGAAACAAACACAACTCTATCTTGTGTGGCTTGAGGCTTAGTACATTTTGGGTGAAATATTCCTGTAATTAATGACAGTTTCGGATTGAGATAATTCTGTATTTAGCATGTTTATGTGCTATTTTAACCTCCAATGTGGCAGTTATCCTCGTCGCTGCCATCCATGCAGTCGGCATCGGCGTCACACCTCCAGCGGAAGGGGATACAGTGACCATTCTTACACTGAAACTGGTCATTATCACACTTCACATCACAGCCGTGCTGCAAAATACACATACGGCACATACTGCAGTGAATATTTGCTATTCACAAGGATAATCGCTGATGAAAAAGTATTGTGTGTTCCTGAAGCAGGTGTGAATAAGTGTTTTTTTTGACTTGCCTCATCAGAGCCGTCAGCACAGTCATGATCTCCATCACACTTCCATCTGCCAGCAATACACCGTCCGCTGGTGCAGGCAAACTCGCTCTCCGAGCACTGCCTGGGCACTGGCACAGAACACAAAACACACTTCTGTAAGAGTTCAACAATGTCTTGTCTTATTTAAGAATACAGCACTGTGAATCTTACAAAGCAGTCAAAACAAATCCAGGTCACATTTCACTACAATAGACTAAAATCATAATATTTTATGTATTTTTTTTATTATTATTTTTTTAAGACAATAAAGCACGTTTTCATCCCAGTTCTCATTTGTAGCACAATAAACACTGCTTATTCTTTTTTTTACAGAATAAATTTCTCTGTGTGCACTAAAAATGTCACGTGACTTTGGGCTATGAGACAGAATAACTTGACTAGCAGTAGACCGAACTCATTTACAGCACCTATATATTATATATTTTGGTCATTCTAAAATGCCTGAACAAAGACTGTCAAAGAATATTTGTATTGTTTTATACGACTGGGTTTCCGAAGAGCAGCATACGCTTCTGAAAGAAATTACTGCATCTATTGTGTTTCATCTGCTCACTTTGAGGCGCAAGAAATGTATCATTTAGACGGTTTCATCGGGCGCCCGCTCCTGGTCCGAAGTTAACTTTAAGTTTGTTTAGCGGTCTGGTTAGTGTCATGGGCTACAGATGCAGCTAATAATGAGTAATGAAGTTGGTATCAGGTTGTTGTGCTGTGGGATGTGTTTCCCAAACATTTATTTATTTGTGGCGACCTACCACGATATAAAAAAAAAAATCAATTTTCCCAATTTCCCCATTGACCAATTTTCCAAAAGGCTTCACTGAATAAACATGACCACGTAACACACGTTTAAAAATCAAACCAAGTCATGAGTGTTTTTATATCACTGTATTTCTGAAGGAAGACTGTCTTTAGAAAATGTCATATTCATTTCATCCTGTTTGTCTACATCCGTTACCAGGAAACCTGTTGTTTCTGCTACAGGAGAATGAATTTGCATTTTTAATAAATCCGTCTGATTTACGCAGCGAAAATATTTAGCTTATCAAAAAAATAATCTACTCTAGAAGGACGTAGCTGTTCTATTTGGATGTCTACCGGAAGTTACGTTAGGGCCAGAAAAGCATGCAAGCGCAGTAACGTTTGTTTATGTTGTTGTGGTTAAAACAGTCTATACGAAAATAACTATTCAGTGGCTTCTTCTGCTTTTCTAAGTCATATTTAGAACCAGTTTATCAGGAAGTGATGATTTTGTTTGACTTGTTGGATGGAAATGGTGCTTTAACCGAAAATATTCAATTTTTCAGTTTTGCACAAGTTTCTTTAAATATAAACAAAGCTACAGATAATGGCAAGAATTACAAACAAACTCAAAAGTTAAAAACCTGAAAGAATTACAACGTGTATGAGGAAATTGTGCTTTGTTGTCATTAAAAATAATGTGAAATTTTTTTTTTTTTAATAAAAGGTAATAGTATGCCACATGTGAAATGTGTCATGGATTTTTTTTCTTGACATCCACAGGGTCTCATTAGATCACTTCAGCTGTAGAAGCAGGGGTTTTCAGGTAATATGACTGAATACATCTTAAACCAGAGGCACAAGGACAGATGGAGGTTTGGGTGTTTGGGAACAGCAGGCAAAAGAAAAATAATAATAAAACACTAATCCAAACCATAACAGCTCAAAAACTGCAGGAACGGGCTTCACAGTGGCTAGCTGCTGAGTACTGGAAAAGGATCATTATTAATCACTGATTACAGTGGGTACGAACATATTCATACCCCCTTACATTTTTCACTCTGTTAATCACAGAAAAACACGGAATTGTTGACATTTTTGCAGATTTATTAAAAAATATCACATGGTCCTAAGTATTCAAGAGTTTTTTGAGAAGAAAAGAACATTTTTGCCATTCCTCCTTGCAGATCCTCTCCAGTTCTGTCAGACTGAATGGTAAACGTTGATGGAAAGCCATTTTTAGGTCTCTCCAGAGATGCTCAATTGGGTTTAAGTCAGTTCTATCTTGGTCTCATGAGACCAGAGAATCTTATTTCTCACCATCTTGAAGTCCTTCAGGTGTTTTTTAGCAAACTCCAAGCATGCTTTCATGTGTCTTGCACTGAGGAGAGGCTTCCATCTGGCCACTCTGCCATAAAGCCTCGACTGGTGGAGGGCTGCAGTTATGGTTGACTTTCTACAACTTTCTCCCATCTCCCGACTGCATCTCTGGAGCTCAGCCACAGTGATCTTTGGGTTCTTCTTTACCTCTCTTACCAAGGCTCTTCTCCCCCGATAGCTCAGGTTGGCCGGGCGGCCAGCTCTAGGAAGGGTTCTGGTCATCCCAAACATCTTCCATTTAAGGATTATGGAGGCCACTGTGCTCTTAGGAACCTTAAGAGCAGCAGAAATATTTTTGTAACCTTGGCCAGATCTGTGCCGTGCCACAGTTCTGTCTCTGAGCTCTTCAGGCAGTTCCTTTTGACCTCATGAGCTGTAAGGTCTTATATAGACAGGTGTGTGGCTTTCCTAATTGAGTCCAATAAGTATAATGCAATTCCACAATGCAAGTCCATAAGTATAATTAAGTCCACAGCAGGACTCAACTGAATGTGTAGAACCATCTCAAAGATGGTCAGAAGAAATGGAAAGCAACTGAGTTAAATATATGAGTGTCATAGTAAAAAAAGTTTTTGGGCTATCTGTCCCCCCCTTTTTAATAAATCTGCAAAAATGTCAACAATTCTGTGTTTTTCTGTCAATATGGGGTGCTGTGTGTACATTATGTGGCCCAAATGTTAAAAAAGAACTTAAAATATTTTAGCAAATGACTGCAATATAACAGAGTAAAAAATGTAAGGGGGTCTGAATACTTTCCGTACCCACTGCATATCTTCTTTAACCATTTACATGTACCGTAGATTGCTGTCTTTAGTTTTTCATGCAAAGTGAAAAAGAAAACATTCAAGCCTCCCAGTGTCACCAGCGAGCAGCCACTGACAGAGATGTTCAGGACTGAAGTGGACATTTGAAAATGGAAACCTACCTCTAACCCACATCAATGTGGCAGTGTGAAATGAAGAATAAACAAGATGTAGACACGTAAATGACTGGACGAAACAAAAACATGCTCAATTAAAATGTGCTCATAAACAAATAAATGAGAATGACAACGAACAGGTTTTTCAGGTTCATTTTGTATCGCCATCTGCCACTTATCTGAGAACCTAACAGCAAGGCTTTCTTTCAGAACGTTCTGTTCCTGCTGGGATGTAAGGTGAAACATCTCTGCATGTGTGTTTGCCTGATGTTCATCCAGACCCATGGACTCTCAGTGCTCACATGCAGAAGCAGGCAATGGAAACCTACCACACTTATCCTCGTCCGAGTTGTCCCCGCAGTCATTGTCATAGTCACATTGCCAGCGGCCGGGAACACAGCGATTGTTTTTACAGCGGAACTGATATGGCTCACATGTCCTCTCATCTGCATATACAGACACAACATTAATGCTGTTCAGTTCTTCAGCGGCGGCTGTATAAATAACTAAATTCTAAAAACAGTTTATAATTTAAGTGATAGTTAACCCAAAAATCACAAATCTTTCATAATTTTAATTTTAATAACAAAACCATTACAGCTTGGTTAATCTCCAATTTCACAAACATTTTTATTGAAACCTAAGTGGTATCTGTCCTCCCATTGAGATCCAATTCACCAAAAGTCAAAACAGAAACATATCAAAATCTTGTGAAGAGATTCGATTGCTTTAAATGATGCACACATTTAATTTAGAGTTGTGTGTGAGATTGTATCTCTTCACAAGAATTAACAAATACAGACCCTTTTTAATCTTAAAAATCTTAAAAAGTATTAACACAAATTAAATAAAAAATATCTTGATTGGTGTTTCAAAGATGAACCAGCATCTTATGGGTCTGGAATGAGGGTGCGTAAATGATGACAATTTAAATTTCATTTTCAGAGGAACTTATGTTGCATCAAAACACTGTGGAAGCATTTAACAACAACTTTGGCTCTGGTGGGTAAGGTGGCAGGTCAAGCCAACGGTCTGCAGGCATACCAGGCCTTGATGAGAGTGTAGATCTGAATGCAAACCAAGAACTGGACCAGGCCACCAATTAGTCTCTTTGCTCAACTTAGGACATGGCCCTGATGGCCATAGGTTGTAATTATGAAATTGTCTGACATCTAAGAGAAGTACAGGTTTTTCCTCCTGGGTGCTTAACTTGTACCTTCTGGCCAGTTCAGTGCTGCTGTCACCTTAGTCATTGACAAGCCACAGGAGGTTAAACAGCAGGCAGTAGCATTCCAGCACTAGCTCCCTCACCGACTGCAGGTCTCGGGACTGCTGGGAGGGAACAACTTCTGGTATTGCACTATTCAGAAGCAGAGTGTTGCTTTCTAAACTTTTGTCACTCAACCACATGAAAGAGCTGGGGTTAAGCCTGAAGGCCAAGGAGAGTACACTTTCTCCAGGACAGATGACCACTTATCTTTGCAAGATATAAAATGCAGATATAAAATTGATGATCATGTAGGCACCAAGGAGTTTTCCCTAAGCTTTGGTTTTTATTCCAAGGGTTTCTGTTTTGGGGGCTCGTTGTCAATGCGTAAGGCTTAAATCTGGTGCATCCCTCACTGGCTGGGCAGCGATCGTGAACTGTACGCTCAACTCTGGGTCTGTGGGGAAACATAATCTCTTGTGGCACATCACTTGATCTAGATTTGAGAGGTCATTATGCGCTTGTTTGTACAGAAAACACAATGTGGTCTCTTTCTATAATCATTAGGAGGGTCTGTGGTTTGCACACCAGATCCTCCTATGGGCTCAGAAAAACGAGTTTCCCAAAGTGGTGGAGCAGATTTGGAGGGAGTTCGTCCAGGTGGAAGTGAACTTGTTTGCGTCTCAAGAAATGAAACACTGGCTACGTTTACATGCAAACAAATGGTTCAGTGCTGGAGATTGTACAGGAGTGATTCTCTACAAGGTTATCCATCTCTTTCTTCCAAGCATGTGCCTGCAGGGCTTTTGTGATCTCGCCAAAAGTCGGGAGATCTTACCACTCCATTGGACTGATTTCACACATTGAATGTGGTTTCCCAAAGCATTTTGATGCAGCATCTTGTTTCCTCTCAAGTGAATCATGGTTACAGACTTAAACTCAGACATTCTCAATGAACAATCCTTTTAAATTTGAATTCAATTTTGAATTTTAATAAATGAATATTTTATTTGCTAGTCTTGTATATGTGCATATGAACGCACCACACTCCTCTTTGGGTTCATCTGAAGAATCGCCACAGTCATCCTCTCCGTCACATTTCCAGCGAGCTGGGATACAGCGGCCAGAGTCTTTACAGCGGAACTCATCCACACCACATGTCATTTGAGCTACAGAAAGAGACATAAGAAAGAACTGAATTAATTATACAACAGGCATGAAAATAGGTAAGGGGTGAAAAAGGTGAGAAGGGTGCTCGAGGGGTGATGTGGTCGGGAGGTGAGGGGACTCCCACAGAATAAATATTACGGCCTCATTAGTGGACATGCTGTAACTTAACTTGTTTATTCTTACATCATGATTGACAGCCAAGTTTTATTTTTTTTCGGGCAAAGAAATCAACATAAGTATTTTCTACCATTATCGAAATACATACCATTAACTACAAATGCTATTTGACAAAGTTAAATGGAATAATAAGCCAAGCACAGGTTCTAAAAAAATACTGTATTGACATTTGTCTAAAGACATATGTACATCCCTTAAATAAAAGGACACATCTTGCCCTTTTACTAAGACCTTGCCCACCAGTTGAAGCCACGACCAAATTCAGCTGTATTTCAACCCAGCATCCAGCTGTTTAACCAGAGCTGCATCGTTCTGCCCTAACACACTCATACTGCAAAAATCATTTTTGTATTAGTGTTAACGATACTTTAGCATTAAATGTAACTTACACTCTTAAGGGTATGTTCACATGAAGCGTCTAAAAATGAGTGGATAATGCGATGCGCGTCGCTTCCTCCAACAATTTCAAAGCGCTAGGGCGCTTGCGCTTCTGTAGCATCTGCTTTTACAAGGCAACCATGAAGGCGCTGTCAGTTACAAAAACATTTCTGCTTTGGATTTTAAACTCCATTGAAAATAAAGAGCTTGCGCTAAATGCGCTGCATGTGAACGGCCCCTAAGCCTTTGGTGACACAAACACCACAAAATTAAATAATGAATATCTCGTCTTCTCCCACGGTCTACGAATGCGGGATGCTCAGCTTTCACGATTTGAATTTTTTTTTTCAATAATCAATAAATACCATCAAAGACTGACTTTTCCAGGATCCCCCCACCCCCTCAAAAAGAATTTCTCATCGGATCTAAACGATTCACGTGGGTCACCTGTTTTGGCTTTAAAACAGCGAATTTCACCGAAAGGTGAGGGATTTTCATGCCTGATATCAATATGTGCTAATTGGAAGAAATATTCAAACAGCAGTATTAGCAGATATTAAGCTATTTTGAAAACCATCCATGTTTTTATCTATTAATAAGACTGACAATGGATAATGTAGTGAGATTTGGTACAAAAAAAAAGTATTTATTGAGTTTTCATTTATATTTGAGTTAATAAAAAATATTCACTTACTGCAGTTGGCGGGTTCGTCGGATCCATCAACGCAGTCATTATCGCGGTCACAAACCCATACGCGTGGGATACAGCGCTTGGTTATGGCACATTGGAACTGGTTAGGTGCACATGTTACCTCCGCTACATACAAATAAACAGGTTATACTTTAATCCGATTTTTAAAAGAAGAAACAAATGATGTAAAAATATAAATATATAGCCTAAGCCAAACACACTAAACTAAAAAATCATAATATGTATTTCTACTTGTGTACAAGATTTGGGTCCGTAAGATTTTTTTATGTTTCTCTTCTGCTCACAAAGGCTGCAATTGTTTAACTAAAAATACAACAACATTGTAATGTTACAATTTTAAATAACTGTGTTTTAATAAATTTCATGGCAAAGTTCCCTGTGTTTTTTCAGCATTATGACTCCAGTCCTGACTCTCCTCTAATGGTTCAATCCAGCACAAAAGACTCGCCAAACCCATCCACCTCTCTAGCCCTTCCTCCTCATTTAGGATCTTCTACATTAGATATCCGGACAGATAGCCCACAGCATGGCTTTGTGAGATTATTAAAACACAAACACGTCATTTTTATGTCTTGTTGTTTTATAATGAAACTCACGGCAGTCTTTTTCATCCTCTCCTTCCCCGCAGTTGTCTTGGCCGTTACAGCGGAATATTCCAGGAATACAACGACTGGGATTGGTGCATTTAAACTGACTGGGCAAACACACGTGAATATCTGCAAATCACACACACACAAATACATTAGTACAGTAACAAAGGTGATAAGGTTATTGGAGACAGCAGAGAGAAAGTCATATTTTTAATTAAAAGATGAGAAAATGTATCTTATTACTTATTAACAAAGTAATCATATATTCCTATAGTTCATAAGCACATCATTAATACTGTTTGTGCATATTGTGGAAATACTGTTCTTGATATTTTACAATGACTTATATTACAGTCTGGTAGACTGTATATCAAGTACTTTAGTTTAAGTACATATACCCTCACAAAATATTACTCCAATAGAAGTATACTCTAACTACTTATTTTCAATTTTACATGATTACTTCATTTTTATTGTTAACTTTTGAAAGTAAAATGTAATGTTGTAAATGTTTATTTATTTAACCATTAGTGGATAAAGAAATTAAATCTGCATATAAGCATAAGTTTTATTTTATTATCAAAACATTTGCTATTATAACATTTCAATATGCATAGGCAAATATGCAAATACATAGCACAAAATATGTTCATATTTAAGGAAGAATGATTTGCAAATATACTAGTTAGGACTGTATATTAACAAATGTAAAAATTAGCATAGTAGCAAGTAGCAAAATAGTTAGAACAGCTGCAATTACATCATTGCAATTACAAATGATCCAACAGGTTCCGTGAAAAGAAGTGGCTTGTTCATGATATAACAGTGTTATCACGCCTCGATATTTTAAGTTAATACTTCAAAATAACAAGGACCAATACGTTCTTATGAAATTCAGTGGAGTAAAAAGTGTTATGTTATATTGTGGAATATAGTGAAGTAACATTTTTTTTTTTATAAAAATGTTCTGATTAAATGCTTCTATCTGAAAAATGTATTTCAGTAAAGTAACAGCAAAAAATCCAATATGACATTTTGCGCGGATGAGAAACAGTGAAACTTACCGCAGTTGGCCTCATCGGAGTTATCCTGACAGTCGTTGTCTCCATCACAGATGTACGCTGGGTTTGTACAGATACCAGTACCACACTGGAACTGGCCTGGTCTGCATTTAAACTCAGCTGTTAAAGGAAGTATGTAGAAATGTGCTTTTATTACACATCAGTCAGTTACTCTACACGGATAAAACATGTCTTCTACGATCCACATCACTCACGGCAGTCAGCAGGCTCGTCGGATCGGTCCCCACAGTCGTCCTCGGTGTCACACTTCCACCAGAATGGGATACACTTGTCGTTCTTGCAGACAAACTGATGAGAGATGTCAGAGGAACATGTGTCAAAGAAAAACTGCTGTGGTCATTATAAAGTTTAAGGTCATGATCTGGGTCAAGTATCATGCTCTCACCTGGCTGGCGGTACAGTTGGACATGCACTGCTTCCCATCAGCAGCCAGGTAGAAGTTTGTGGGACAAGCACATTTATAACCTCCACCCGGAGAGAGCAGACACAGGTTACTGCATCCACCATTGTCTGTCTGGCACGGGTGATTTGTGACTACAGCGGGATACAAGAGAGAGCTACATTAACTCCTACAATTTCAAGAAAGATCACATCAAGGCTCAAAACAAGAAAATTGTCTTTGTCAGTGGTTCCTGACCGTCTGGCTGTCTGTAGGGGTGGTAGATGTGGATGTCCATGGGTCTGTGTAAGGTGCTGATCAGCATGGTCTTGTTGGTGCCCAGTGTTTTATGAGCTCTGTTGATAGATTTGGTCTCCCAATCGGACCAGTAGATGTACTCCTCAAAAAGAGTCATGGCGAAAATGTGCGGGATGTCCTGAGTCAAAACTGCAGCAAAAACACAGGGAATATTTACTACACAAACATCACATAGCAACCTTGGATAATCGGACATAAAATACTCTCCTCAAAAACACATTAGTAGTTAACTGAAAAAAAGTATTTTATTACATAATATATTACTTTTAGTGTTAACAATTAATCGTAATTAAATGCACCCAAAATAAAAGTTTTTCTTTTTACATAATATATATATTTGTGTACTGTGTATAAATATATTTAAGAAAAATATGTTGTGTTTATATATTAAATATATTTAGATATAAATTATATGAATAGAAATATACAGTGCACGTAAATATTTTCAATACATACACACACACACACATATATATATATATATATATATGACTGTATACATACATACTGTATGTGTGTGTTTGTATTTATATATACATAATAAATATACGCAGTATACACACATTATGTAAAACTTTAAAATCATGATTAATCTTATTTTAATCTTAGTCTTATGTAACAATGATATATTAAAACCAACAAAAATATATATTTAAAACATGTTACAAACTATTTATTTCAAACTAATTTTGGTCTTTTGAACTTTCAATTCATCAAAATAAATCTTCAAACTGTATCTTCCACAAAATAAATATCAGAACAACTGTTTTCAACATTCAACAACTTTTGTTCCTTGAGCAGCAAATCACCACATTACAATGATTTATGAAGGATCATGTGACACTGAGGACTGGAGTAATGATGGTAAGCATGGAAAGTCTTGGTAAGCATCATAGACTTAAAAAAATATTAGTGTATATTTTAGTGTATGGTTTATTTAAATGTTATAATTTGTATAATAGTTATAATTATCTAATATGTCTGGCCTGATTGACCAGTCATAAAAAGCTTGCTTTGCTTATTTTTCAACTAGTCATATTGAAGATCAACTAAAACTGGTTACAAAGTGTAAGTTTTTTCATACTATTCCCTAAATTAAAGATTATAGTCAGTCCTGCTGCTGTACTGAATAAAAATAAAATTAATAAGATTAATAAAAAAATCTCAGCTCTGATAACCTGTGACGTTTTCACAAAAATAGTTTTTCCCTTCACCTGTATGTCTGTTGGATCCGTCCAAGCTGGCAAACTCGATGTAGTCCTCTCTGGCATCTGCCCAGTAGATACGATCATTGATGAAGTCCAGAGTGAGGCCGTTGGGCCAGGTTATTTTGTCCTGTATGATTACACTTCTGTTGGTGCCGTCCATCCCGATGCGGCCAATATGAGGATTATCCCCCCAGTCAGACCAGTACAGGTACCTGACAGAGACAGACACTTACACTTCATGATCCTTATTAGCAGAAACAAGACGACAGGAACAAAATAATGGAAAAAGAAAGCCATTAAGGCACTCAGTGTTTACCCATTGCGAACATCCACAGCTATGGCTCTGGGTTCCCTCAGTCCTGTGTTTACCAGGACAGTCCTGTACGCCCCGTTCAGCTTCGACACCTCAATAGTGTCCCTGCCCTTATCACACCAATACAGGTTACCCCCAACCCAATCAACAGCCAGGCCATCAGGGTTACTGAGAGACGTACGATGGAGAACCTGCAGCAGAGTCAAACCAACGTCCAGCTTCAGAACCAAGTCACTTTTTAAAATGAGAGACTGAACAACTGATGAAATCATCATAATAATCCACATTGCTCCAATCCATTAGTTAACCTCTTGGGAAGTAAAAGCAATATTATGCATAGAGGACTCCATGTATCAACCAATGGACTGGAGGGCTGTGGATTATGATGTTTTTATCAGCTGTTTGAACTATCATTCTGACGGCACCCATTCATTTCAGAGCATCCATTGCAAAGGCACTGATGTAATGCTACATTTCTCCAAATCTGCTCCCATGAAAAAAACAACTCCCCTACAGTGCATCTTGGATGAGTACATTTTTAACAAAAGTACATTTTTGTGTGAGCTATACCT
>JAUMHI010000052.1:125766-143873 GCA_032359435.1 Enteromius unitaeniatus
AAAAAAACAACTCCCCTACAGTGCATCTTGGATGAGTACATTTTTAACAAAAGTACATTTTTGTGTGAGCTATACCTTTAATATTCATACACAGTACAGTTGCACGCAAATCACCTGAACGTCACTGCCATTGATGTGCATTCGTCGAATCATACTGCCTTGAGTGGTCACATCTGTCCAATAGATCATCTGCTGCCTGTAGTCGAAGTCCAAGGCGACAGCATTGTTCAGACCCTAGGAATCAAGAGCATTCATGAGGAAGCAGGCAAACATCTAGAACGAAATGTTCCGACACAGAGCTTGTCCAATCATACCTGCTTTAAAAGTGTGTAGTTTGAGCCGTCCAAGTTGAGCTTTCTCAGGTAATACCGGTTAGCAAAGATGAGGAACGGCTCCTCATCTATTCAATGATGTGAGAAGAAATTAAGACCAATGTAAAAAAGAAACAACAGAAAAGGACACTTATTAAAAAAGTAACCTAAAACAGAGCACATTCTTTTATAATGATTACAAATTAAATATCCAGTGCTGAATGTGCTTTGTGTTTTTAAGATATTTTCACAAAAAGCCCTGAAGCCAAGCAACTAGTTTAATCATCCTACAATGCAACACATCAGTAACAGTAATGGACTGAGATGGGCCGCCAGACTCTTACCGGAAGTGGACTTGCAGACGGTGGGGTCAGACGGGCTAAGCTGGAAGCCATCCACACACACACAGCGGAAGCTGCCATGAGTGTTCATGCAATGTTGTGTGCAGGGATACGTGCTGGAGCACTCATCCACATCTACACACGTCTTCCCATCATCCTTCAGTCTGTAGCCAGGGTGGCATCTGCACTGAAGAGAGGAACACACAAGAACGGTAAGACCTGTTCATTTTATGTTAAATGCATTTATATAAAGGAACCACCAAATGCACAAAAGCATGCTTCTTTTATTTCAGAGACTCTCACTCTTTGGTACTTTATAAATACTATCTGTAGAATTCATTGTTGTAAACTTGACTCATACAAATTTTGGTAAGACTTTAGTATAGTGACCAATTCTCACTATTAGTTTATTAACATAAAAAAATACTGAATCTTGGGATCGGAATATCACAAAGAAGAAGCAGAAACAAATGGTTGCACATGTAAGAAAATGCAAATGTAAAATAGCACAATCATCAAACAGCATATATATCAAAACTGCCTGATGTTACTAAATGAAATGTTGACCCAGGAAGTGGTTTAGGACAGTAAAGTTTTGGATAGCAATCTACTCCTATGTCCCAGTTTTTCAAAATAACGTATTTTATTTAAACACACTGTAATGCATAAAGCATCAAAAATGCTACTGTTGCATTTTTTTAATCCAATTGGGAAAGAGTTAAATTAACAAATATACCAATTAAGAGAAAAATTATCAGCAGTGCAATGGGCAAATTTACTAA
The DNA here is from genome assembly GCA_032359435.1 of Enteromius unitaeniatus. Lineage (NCBI taxonomy): Eukaryota > Metazoa > Chordata > Actinopteri > Cypriniformes > Cyprinidae > Enteromius > Enteromius unitaeniatus. Next base: position 127,201 of record JAUMHI010000052.1, read on the forward strand.
ATGATAAATTGTGAAAGTAAAAAACAATTAAATCAATAAAGTATGCCATAAAACAAAACGTTCCACACTAGCACAATCTACAAATCTTTACCTTGAATCCAATCTTGAGGTCCTCACAGAGCTGAGAGCAGCCGCTCAGTTTACTGTTTAGGCATTCATTAATGAAGCAGTTCAGCTCATCCGTACCGTCTCCACAGTCGTCTTCACGATTGCATAGTAACGCCTCACTTATGCATTTACTGTTCCCACATGCATATGCCGTGTCATTACATTTCTTTTCTGCTTGAAAAAAAAGAGAAAAAAATATTTGGCCAAAATACAATTATTTGAAAATGTGGAATCTGAGGGCGCAGAATAATCTAAATATTAAGAAAATCATCTTTAAAGTTGTCCAAATGAAGTCCTTAGCAATTGTCACACCCAGCTGGAGTTGCCAGTGAGAACTGCGTAGGCACTCTAGCCTTAGACTCTTTTCTGTGTGTTTCATGTCTGTCTCCCCGTTTCAGTCACCGGAGTCCATTCCCCAGAACGCACCCCCACAGCTGTTGCTAGTTAGGTTCAATCATTCAATCAGTACCACCTGTATAAATACCGGTCTGTTTGTCTGTTTGTTTATGGATCATTGTCGATGTATGTCCAATGTTTTACCGTCGACCCGAGCCTTATTCATTCGTGTTCCTGTTTTCATTGTGTTCTGTCTTTTGGATTACCCGTTGACGATTTCTGCCTGTTTCCCAGATATTCTCTCTGTCTCTTTCCATGGACTGAATTACGGTATTTGACCATTGCTTTGTCTACGATTCAGCCTCTGTCTATGTCACCACTGAATCTGTTTGCCGGAGATCTACTTTGCATGTTATGACTCTGAGCTTGATTAAAACTCACTTGCACTTGAACTCGAACATTTCACATCCTTCTTCATGAAAGCAATGCATATTACTAATCAAAAATTAGTTGACATTCGATCGATACAATGTATTGTTGGCTATTGATATCAATATACCCGTGCTAGTTATGACAGCTTTTGTGCTCCAGGGTCACATATTTTATTCATTTGTCGGCATTGTTGTGTGACTCAGGACTAGTTTAACCGAATCCCAAATGCACGAAGCCACATAGACTGTCGAACAGCTTTGTCATGGAACAGGGCCAGAGATATCAGCCGGATTAGCGTTTAGTTCATACCAGGCCCGTTGCAGTGAGGATTTTTGGGAGCTTCGTCTGAATGATCGTGACAGTCAAACTCTCTGTCACACTCCCAGGATTTCTGGATCAGACAGCGGCCGTTATCACAGCGGAACTCACTGGCCTTGCATGCAGGATACTCTGAAAAGACAAATACAGACCTATGATCACAATTTATTAAAAAACATCCACTTGTGTAGTTATGGCTACCAAAATATTAAAATAGCTTCTCTGATGTTTTATGTTTCCCTTATACCTCCCTCTATCTAAATACTCGTTTTCGATTGGCTAGCAGCTGTGCATTAAAGTAGCCTTGGATTATGCGTTGCATCTTTCAGTTTAGTTTTTAACAATATTATCCTTGAGATGTGGTTACACAGCAAAAAACCTTTAGACATGGCTACGGAAATGAACAAAAGTCAGTGGTATTTTAATATAATTGATGTACTATTATAGTTTCTGTTAATATTTTGAATGATGGATTTTAGTTTTTTTTATTTTCTGAAAAAAAAAACAAAAAAAAACAAAAAAAAAACAGACTCTCCAAAATTGACTCATAAGTGCCTGTATTTCTATTCTCTTGCATTCATTTCCATCTGAACGTCTAGTGTGAACAAACCTTATAAAAGGCAATATATACTGTAAATTTGCAATCTTTTAAAATTATTATCAGTTAATCATTTGCAATTAGAGACAATTTCTGTATACAAATACTCTGAACAACTCTAATTCTTCTGTACTGCTGACTAAAGCCTTGATTTAATTTAAGTGAGAGTCAAGTATTGACATCTTCCAAATCATTAGCTATAATTCATCCCATTATTTGGTAATTACGAGATAATAATCTCAGTTTGAAATAATCAGGACCATACCGCACTCCAGAGACTCGTCGGAGCCATCGCTGCAGTCGTTGTCGTGGTCACATACGAAGTGTTTGGGGATGCACTGTCTATTCTGGCACATGAACTCTCCCGCCTTACATGTGTTATTGAACACTGCGTGAAAAAGAGACAAGGACACACTCGAAGGTGAGTGATTCATGCAGTATTGTCACCAAAGCGAGTAATGCGTGTGATGGCTCACCACAGCCAGCCTTCACACTCTCGTCGGCTCCGTCCGGACAGTCTCTGTCTCCATCACACACCCAGCGCTGGGGGACACACTTGTGTGAGTCAGGACATTGAAAGGCATCCGCGCTGCACGTCTTGTTCTCTGTGAGTTAAAAACACACACCATTCAGAAACATAGAGAACAATTCACTCTCATTTATGATGTTGATAAATGTCTGTGATTCATCAGTCATGCTTTGACGGGTCACACTTTGAGATGTCCTATTTCCTGCTGGTTTTAAGGATCAGCACTCACTGCATCTGCTGTCCTCATCTGTTCCATCTCCACAGTCGTCCGCCCCATCACACACCCAGCTGCTGGAAATACAGCGATGATTCCCGCACTCAAACTGTGTCGCCGAGCAGAACTTGTCTGAGCAGAATCATTAAGTGAGCCCTTAGTTAATTATGCAAAAGATTCTTCACAGAAAGAACTTGTTTAAAACATTCTGGAAAGACTGACCTCAAATGAACTTTTCAAAAAAGTAATATAAACCTTATAAAACCTCCATTGGAAAAATGTATAGATGTTTGCCTTTGGTATTAGGAAACAAACCCACACAAAAACACTAAATACATAAAAATAGTTTTTTTTCCATGGTAACCCAAGTTGTATTTAGTTCAATTCATGTTTAAAAATAATAATGGTTGCACTATTTTACTGTATGCGCACTTAGTAAAAGTAAAGTACTGGTAATAAAAGGTAGCTACATGAGGTAGGGTTAGGCTTATGACCTAGTTTTTGTCATTTCTATAATAAGGACATGAGGAACATGACTGTAAAATAAAGTGATACCATAATAAAACTACTATTAACAGTTTGGTAACACTTTTGTTTAGGAACCAGTTCTTACTACAGTGAACTAGTTGCATGCATATTACCAGCATCCTGGCTGTTTTTTACTACTTATGAAGCAGATATTAAAGGGTTCATCCAAAAATTTTAATCAGTCTTTGTTTTAGTCATCTTCAAAGCATCCAAGGTGTATGTGATTTTCTTCTTTCAGACAAATTCAATCAGTTATGTTAAAAATTGTTTAAGCTCTATCATTGCAGTGGGTGGGTGTTTAATAAAGTGCACGCAAATGTAATTAAACATCCCTCGATCCATCTGAAATAAGAAAGTCACCAAAGATGCTTAGAAGGTGGGTGAACTATCCGTTTAATGGCTTACTCTGCGTCAGCATATTTTAAATCCCTTAATCCTACAACATACCTAAATGCAACAACTACCTCACTAACTATTTTTAAAAGTATATATATATATTTATTTAAAAAAAAGCTATTAAGGCATTTACTAAAACAGAGAACAATAAAACAATGCATACATATAAGTTAAGTTAGTTAAGCATAGTTCTGTTTTCTTGGTTTCTGTATTTAATATTATTATTATTATTATTAAAATTCATGCATTTTGAGCTTGTTTTTCTTTGTGTCTGAACGTATCTATGTTCCTACTGTGATTCTTTATTCATGCTATTCATTACACTGTAAAAAGTACTATTTGATGTTATATAAGTAATAAAATACAAATTTTATTCACTTTATGCTGTTTGTCCATTTATAAATAAATTCATGTTTTTAATCCTAAAAAATATATATATTTTTTTCCTACTTAGTGTTTAGGTTGTAGGTTAGCATAAGTCAGTTTAATTCAGCTTATGTCTCAATTTCAAATAGAAAATTTAAAGGAAAACACCAAAGTTTTTCCAAATTCTTCCCTCAACTTAGATCTCTCCTGTCTCAACGCAAATCACTTCACAGCACTTCGACCCCGGTGCAGTGATATCATCACTCCTTGGTTTGATTGACGGAAGTGAGAGGGAAAGGGAGAGGGAGAGGGGGAGTTTTCTGGATTGATGATATTACTGAGCCGAGCCAAGTGCTGCAAAGTGCTCCTTCACCATACATTTTAATTATCTTTTTTATCTGCTTACAAATATCGCCACTCTTTATTTTGTGTCACCATACTTGTGTAACCTTTCTTAAGTGTAACGTTTTGTGTAATCTTTAAATAGGGAAACCATGGATGTGTTTGATGGTTTCTAAATTCATCTCTTTTTGGATCCTAAGGAATGAATGGAGCTAAGCTAAATGCTAACATAGTGGTATGTGCGCTATAGTGATTAAGTCCATTCACTGAGACAGAAAAGATATGTACCAAATCTGTCTAAGCTGAGGGAAGAACATAGTGGAATATGGAAAAACTGTGGTGTTTTCCTTTAAGAAGTAGCCAAACGTCTATGAGGAAAGTCGCCAAATATATAAACTATATGTTTATTAATAATATCTAAATAATAAATGGCAAAAATAAGGGGTAGTGTAGTGTTAAGGGGAAGTTTCCAGGATGACAGAAATACAAACTCACCACAGTGTGCCTCGTCATCTCCATTTTCACAGTCGTTCTCCTTGTCACAGGTCCAGCTCATAGGGATACAGCGACCGTTGGGACAGGCGAAGAAGTTTGATGGACACTTTCTCTTTTTCTTATCTGAGAAGTGAAAAGAAATGAGACAGAGGCTGATTTGTTCGCTTAAATGCTCTCTTAAGTCTACTGTACATATATCTAATAAAAAAAAAGATTTTAGTTTGAATGCAGAAAAGACAGAAAAAAGAAGCAGGAAAGATGCCAGTTTTGAAGTATGCGTGTGATCACCTGGGCAGTTTCTCTCATCTGAATAGTCGCCACAGTCGTCTGCACCGTCACAGATCCATGATGGAGTGTAGCACAGCGTAGTGAACTCACACCGCTGATAGGTCACGCCTTTCACACCCAGACGGAAATAACTAGAACAATCAGAGGCCGCTGAAAAACAAAATGTATGACAAATGCTTCAAGGAATAGTTTGTCCAAAAAATTATTTCTATCATTAATTACTCATCCTCATATCGTTCCAAACCTGTAAGACTTTGTTCGTCTTCGGAACACAAATAATTATATTGTCTAAGATAGACAGCAAGGATATTACCATGATCAGTGCACAGAAACACAGCAAGGACATCAGTAAATCAGTCCATGTGACATCAGTGGTATAACTATAATATAATAAGCCACGAGAACACTTTTGTGTGCAAAGAAAACAATAATAACATGATTTACTCAGCAGTTGCATCTTCTGCCATTTTGGAAAGTACTACAGAACCTTACCAACATTTACGCTGATTTCATTATAGGACTATTTTTCTAATGTGCTTGCTACTTTAATGAACCTTGATTGTGTAAGGATCATTCCTGTATATGGAGGGTCAGAGAGCTCTCCGTTTCCATCAAACATATCTTAATTTGTGTTCTGAAGATGAACCAAGGTCTTATGGGGATCGGAATGACTTGATGGTAAATAATTAATGGCAGACTTTTCATTTTTGAGTGAAGCAACAGTACAGGCTGTGCTATATTTAAGGAGTCTCTTGTTACCATGTATGTTTTGGTTATGAAACCTTCACAAATATATGATAAATGCAGATTCATTTCAGTTTATTGCACTGTGAGCTGTTCCTTTTTAAACATGAGGGATGTTAAAGTCATTGCCCTTTGTAATCAACAGCACGTCACAGACACATAAACTAATCCAAGTCTGAACTTTAAGTAAAATATGAAATATTATTATTCATCTATATGTAAACAATCCATTCCATAGTCCAAATGATCTGGTTTTGATTAAAGAGCTTTTTTTTTTTCAGTGGATTCATTTCCACAGATTAATTTTCTTACCTTAAGACTAACAATGTGAGCTAACAAAATACACACGTAATATAGCACACTTTGATTTCATGATGACTTTAATGAACAAACTTACAGCAGTTCATTTCATCGCTGGCGTCCTCACAGTCCAGCACCTGATTACAGCGACTGGAGTTTGACACACATGACCCGTCTCTGCACTGAAACTGATCCGCCGTGCACAGGGTAGCTGGAACACAAGTACAACAAAATCATTGGCTAAAGAACTAACTACTACTACTAACAATAACAATAATAAAATGTTACTTTTAATATTTGTTAAAACACCAAAACAGCATTACAGATGTTCAGAATATAATGTGTGTGAATGAATGGACATACCATTACAGAAGAGTTCATCAGAGTTATCCCCACAATCATCTCGCCCATTACACCAGGAACTGTGTCCGACACAGCGTCCATTCACACAGTGCTTATAGCCCTTCTTGCACACACGGTTAGCTAGACACAAACACAGGCTGATAAGAGAGGCAGGCCTTCAGAACTGCTATGAACATTGAGAATATTACACTCACTGCAGTAGGACTGCTTCTCGTCTGACTTGTCTTTGCAGTGGGCCATGCCATCACAGGTGAAAGTGTATTTGATGCAGTCTCCATTCCCACACTCAAAGTCATCCATACTGCTGCACGATGTGTTCTGAGCTGAGAGACACAAGACAGCCGCCATTAACATACTGTAGTGCAAGCCACTTTCTATTCCTGCTTGTAGCATGTTGATCACAGCCTCCTCGTGTACAGGCATGTAGTCACATTTTGTCCAAAATCAGTGTTTACCCTGCTCCACTGATGTAGATTAGTAGCAGCTTTAGGATATCAACACAATTAAATGCAGACATATTATTATATATATTTTTCTGAGTGACGCCAAAGGGTTTTCAGCAATCGGTAAGAAAGAGCAAACACATTTGAGCTTCTGTGTGCCCTTTGTCTGCGTGTGTGAATAAAAGCCAAAACTGAAAATGATAAGTATCTTCATTCTGTTGAAAAAAACAATAGACACCATTACAAAATGTTTAATGGTTTTACTAGTTATAATGTGGCTTGCATTGGCTTTAATGGAAACTGTAATTGACCCTGTGGGTTTCTGCTGGTAACTGGTCGTCTTCTATTGGAGTCTTTTTAAAAGCAATAAATCTAAACGGAATATGTCCCAAAACACACTACAGAAAACCAATTTAATTGTTTAAATGATTTGTAATGTTTGAAACAGTATTTGATCCATACCATGATTTAATTGTGATCACTCTATTTGAAAAAGTATACCTGCAGATGAACATATTTTCGGAAGTCTGTGATTGGTCGGTGGTGTCTCACCTATGCAAGTGTTGTCCTCAAGCAATCTCCTCTCTCCACGACAGCTACAGTTGACCCGTCCGTCTGATGTGAGCAGACACAGATCCTGACAGCCTCCATTATTCACCCGACAGGGCGAGAACTCACCTGCGTGCACACACACACACACACACACACACAAACAGAGGAATTTAGAATCCCCAGAAGCTCTTGACATTGAGAAGTCACAAGAAACATATTGTGTACTCATTATGCAGCCCTTCATGAAACGCACAAACAGATGCAAATATCCCACTTCACTAACATTCACTACCCGCTTGCACACATATTTACAGACAACTATTTCCAATTCACAGCACACAGATGTAAACACTCAAACAGTAATTCTCACAGTGGCGTGCAGATGAAAGTTACTACACAGCTAGAAGTCTATTTATAGGGTCAAAAAATGTTTTGTAGGAAATAAACGTAAATATGTATTTATACATTTTTAATTTTACATAAATGATCAAAATAGAAAATTTTACCATAAATTTATAAAAGTGTTTTTTTATTTTTTTTATGCATTACATTGAGTGGATCGTTAACTGGGCCACATAATTATAATAATATATAATTTATTTATTAAACACATAATTCATAATAGATTAATTCCTAAATTAGTCAACTAAACTACTAGAATTAAATATAAACTTTAAAAATTGGTTTGAAATATATACTGTATACTATGTATACTATGTAAACAAAAACTTGCAATTAATCGTGATTAATCATTTGACACCATTAATTTACTTATCTCCAAGAAAAACTGGGCATTCAATTGTAAAAAAATAAATATACGTATATATTTGTTCGGTTTTGTTTGGGTTAATGTCTGAGATAGGAAGGCAGTAAACGGGGGCTTTGGAGCAGACAGAGATGCTGTCTTTGGGGGTTTGTGTGCTTGAGAATTGCTTCTATCACACTTCGAAAAGCATGATGAAAGATATTGATTGTGTCATTCCCAAGCGTTATAGAGTTCCTTTCGGTTCTGTGACAATCACAGATTACTTTTGGCACATAATTTCATGGTTGAGATGACAGGACACTGTAAGGCAATCGCTCTCTCACACAGTTGATTTAGAGTACTTTTGACCATGCAGGCATTACCGCCGTTCACTCACAGCTATTTGTATCATTGGCCACAGCGACGATCCCCATTGGCTGTTGTGGAATATCAGCTCTTAACACCTTCATGTCTCCACCGACATATTTGTCGGCTCTGAGGACAGCTCTACGCACCCAGTCCGTCCAGAAGATGTGGTCACCGTACACGGCCAAACCGAAAGGATGCACTGGCTCGTTCTTCAGAACCACCTACAGACACAAAACAAATAGAAAAGAACCATTTGGTTTATCGAAATGTTAAAGGAAAACGCCATAGTTTTTCCATATTACACTATGCTCTTCCCTCAACATAGACTTGTTGAAACATATCTCTGCCATCTTAGTGCGTGCACTTAATCAATGTTGCCTCAAGAGACCAATCATACATTTGTGTTGCAATTTATTTTCGTGTTTTTATTCATAATGATCACTAGTAGCCATTCATACAGTTTTGCGTTTGATTATTATTTAACCATTAACCATTAACTTATTTTTGGCTTACTGTTTTAACGTTAGTTGTAACCTCAAATGTCATTGGTAATTCCCCTTTTTCGGAAGTCAGTATTGGATGCCTGTTACAAGATGATTCATTCACTTGACTTGAAACATGGCATTGGATCATATGTCAGTTATTGTTTGATAAGCTTATTTTATTTATTAATTTATTATTGATTTGGTCTTTATTTCATGTAATTTCATGTATTGTTCATAGAATAAATCTTTTCAGATTTTTATGAATTTATGAATAAACCTTTTATGCAATTCCATGATAAATCATTCAAGTGAACAGTTGTACAGATTCATATTTATTTGAATATTAAAAGTGAATAGTTCTGTATCCCTCTGTGTTGTTTGTATTTGTTCTGTTTGGAAGATAACTGAGCCTTTAAATCTCCTTTGTAATATAATACATTTGTAATATATGTTATTATAAATCAAGAACAAGGCATTTACAGCTGTATGACTAAACTGCTTACTAATGACTATTAATGTCGGAACAATTCTTTATAAAGGATGAACTCTGTACTAATGCTTAACTAATGATTCAAAGTGTGCAGTTATAATAAAGTGTTACCATTTTTATTTGTATTTTTTAAGTATTGATTCAGGCACTGTTTAGGCACCTGAACCGTTTTAAAAGTATCTATTTGGCACCGGTATTGAAAAAACCCTAAACAATTCCCAACCCTAGTCTGGACACCTTGGAATTTGACTTGTTGAGTCAAGTTAAGCAAAATGAACACTCATGGGTGCAAGTTCTGACTTACATAACGGCGGGAGCCATCATACTCGCAGCGCTCAATCTTATCAAGCGTAGCATCCGAGAAATAGAGCTTCTCTGCGCGATGGTCGATGGCGAGTCCATTGGGAGTACGGATGTCACTGCCGATGATCACCAGGACATTGGCTCCGGACAGCTGCGCACGCATGATGCTGGGAGACTGCTCATTCCAGTTGGTCCAAAACATTAAGCTGGGGAAAACCAAAGGAAAGTGAGTTAATGACAAACACTGAATGTGATATCATCTTCATGTCTTCCTAGTGGCATCCTGAAAACAACATGATGTTCCTTCCAAAAAGAAAAAAGTTAGTGAACATGAATGTGTTTTGAATGTTGAAATAATGAGTTTGTTGTGACATGAAAATCTCACTTCTGACATTCATCCAGGACAAACGCGCGGGGGTGGTCATCCCCTGACATGGTGACCACAACGTCCCGGTCGAAAGCCCCCCAGCTGCTCTGGTCCACAGTGTGACGGGTGATGGTGGACGTGGTGTAACTGGTCCAGTATAAGGTGTCCCAGGCCCGATGATACGCCAACCCCTCCACTGAGCCAACATCTGCACACAGAAACATTATTAAAAACAAAGATTTTAACTAAACATTTTAGAAATTATTGGCATGATTTTCATGAAATTTGTCACAGATCATTGTGCTGTTCCGTCAGTATTGAGAGTATTTAACTTGACTACCAATTAAAACAAATTTTAATCAAAAGAATCAAAAGAGAGATTATTAAATGCTTGGAGTGCAGAGGGGAAATCATTGCTGCTCCACTCTGCTCTCATGTGTCTCTGTGATGCACAAAGTAGAAAAAAGTATAGCAAATCATATAGACTATGATATATATATATATACACTTGATAAATAAATGCACTAATTTGGCAATATTTGTGTTGGTTTTGCGGATTAGTAGTCACCTTCATTCACTGTAAGCAAAAGAGCAGCAAGGGCATTCTTCAGGTTTTCATGTTCAGAATAAAGTCAGTCAAAAAGGCTTTAAAAAACTTTGGTATGAGCATATGGTGAAAGATTTAATTTGGGACTGTACTATCCCATTAACAAAGAAACAAATAACAAGAACTGATGACACTAAGCACACTAAAACTGTAATAAATAAATAAGCTGGACTTGAGTTAATGGCTCAAGACAGGTAATTTCTCCACAGACTGCTTTTATCGATCATGAAGCAATGGCTGCAAAAAAGCTTCACAACAGTGTTGTGTAGAGTGTTGCTCTATGTTTACATGCAATATTCAAATACCTGCGTTAGTCATGAGTCAATTATATCTGGCCAAAACAACCCCTAAAAACATCGTTGAGCTATTGTTTGTTTGTTCATTCATTTCTGATGAGTTTCAGAGACAGATGTGTGGGATGTAAGAACTGAAATGCCTGGCTTTAATTACAAAAAAAATGAAAACCACATGATAAGAAAACAAAAAGCATTTAACATACCCCAATATATATTTTATTGATGAAAAGAGTAGTACTGAAAAAAAACAAATAGCCCACCTTTACATAAAAATATGTTGGAAAGGAGATTATTTCTTTTATAATTTGAATTAAACCAGTAAATAAATACTACATGACTACACTTCAGGGTCTTCCATAAATGTAAACAAACTATTAACTGAATGTATACATTTGCTATTTGAATGTATATATTTGTACAGGGCAGGACTCTATAAAATCTATAAAACCAAACACTATTGTTTAAAACCGCATTTCTGTCTAAAATAAGAGTAAATTAAACGAAAGGATGTATAGTGAATCTGGTTTTGATTGTAGTTTCAGACAGACCAACTTCTTCACTTCACAAGAAAGCCAGCATTCTTTCAGGAGGCATTTTGGTTGAGAGTTTGCAATTATCATAATTATCCTCAATTCATATGGTGTTTGTGGCAACAGAAGAATAAACAGATACGCACATCTTTCTTTACTCAGTTTTCCAGCTGTGAGAGCCAAATGTCTTATGAAAGAAAGAGTTTATTGTGCTCTCACAAAGGAACTGGCCGTGACTTCAGACTTTCCCATTCCGGTTTGATCATATGTCCGCTGGCTTTGAGTTTTTTTCTCACCAGCTGTGAGCTGGTAACAGAGAGTTTCAAAACACTACTCCATATTCAAACACATAAACTTGTTTTGGGAACTGCAAAATAACTATAACACTATGACAGACTCTACAATCTTGTAGATATTGTCGATGTCTGTAGCAAAAAAATTTAAAATTTTAATTCTTAAGATTCTATGAAAGCTTTAATTAATCCCTATTTTAAAAGTTATTTAAAATAAACACTATATATATATATATATATATATATAAAAATACATTTATTTCATGCTAAGTATACTAATACATTTACATATCTAAGTACTTAAAAATACCCTGCAGTTGTAAATTTGGTCAAAAGTCAAATTAAAACATCTAATTTTGTGCTTAATGCACACTTTGTACAATGATGAACTGAAGTACATTTGATTGTGCTAAAGTAAAACAATATTTCAAGTAAAGCAGTATTTCAGTATATGTTAACAGATATTAATTACACTTAGTATAATATGCATGTCTTGTAAATATATTACTAGGGATATTTTAATTAATTTATATTTTCCATTATAATTTTTATTTTTAATAAAATTAAGAATTCTGTGTGTGTTTTTGTCTGTTTTAATATTTGTTTTTATGTCAGTTTTAGTTTCAGTTAATTTAGTACATAAAGTTAAACTAATTGACAGTAAGACATTACACTTGACACTAGCCCAAAACAAACAAACAAAAAAGATTAGAGAAAAAAATATAGAGCACTAAGGTAGAAAGACTCACTCTCAACCACTGTCTTCCGGTCTGACCCATCATCATTGATCTGCTGAATATTTCCGAAGTGGATGTCGCTGTAGAAGATCCGATTGGCTCCTTTTCCGCCGCCTCCACGGTAATCGAATGTTAGCGCGATGACGTTCTTCATGTGGTCGGGATCTTCAAATGGTTTGATGGGTGCGTTGAGGTTGTACTCATCCGATAAGTGCACACTCTTTAATATTGTACGTTCGGAATACAGCAGGTATCCGTCGTAGTCACGGCAACTCTGCCCGTCCTCAGCTAGCATTCCATGAGCGCAAGCACACGTTCGCTGACTGTTACCACGGTAAAGACACAACTGCTGGCAGCCGCCATTGTTGTTCTTGCAGACATTGGTTCCTAAAGAGAGATTAGTTTGAAAGATTTAAAAAAAACTGCAACTAAGACAAATCTACATCTAGTTCATAGACTCAATGCTGTTTGCATTGAGTGACAAAAGTTAGTGACAAAAATATATTCTGAAAAATTATATTATGTATAGTATATATACATATGTATATGTATATGTAGGGTATATAAAGTACCCCTATAATGCTTTTTCAAACATGATCGTTCATGGAGTGTGTCACATAAGCTGTATGTAAACATGCACGATAAAAGTTATTGTCTATCAAAAAAAAAAAAAAAAAAGTCGGCTCACATTCGCCTAAACGAGTTGTCAGCAAGTTCATTTAGTGGATAAAAGGGTAAAAGTTCTTTGTTTAAACATTTCTTATGTTCTAACATGAATAAAATATTGGCTAATTTGATTTGAAAGTGTAACGCCGTAGGCGTTTTCTGTTCTATGTTTTATGGTCTGTCCTGGTCTCCCCCGTCCTTTGTGAGTTTTTGGTTTAGTCCTGTCTTGTCTTCAGTTAGTTTTTCCTGTTTAGTTTATTAGTCGATTGTCTACACCTGTGTTTCTCAGCTGCCCTCACTCTTTGTTCATTAGTTTCAGTGTATTTAAGCCCGTTGTATTTGAGTTCTCATTATGTCGTGTTAATGTCGCTGGATGTCATGTTGCGTTGCTGCCCCGTCAGCCTTTATGTTCTTTGTTTTTGAGTTTAATAAATGTTTTTGCACTCGTACCTCTCTGTCTCCGCCGCTCTTTGCCCCGCTGAGAGGCACAAAAGCACGCTGCACAGCGCCGTTTTTGTGACAGAAAGTCTTTTAGTTTTCAATTTATTCGAATTTAAAAAAATGTCCCAGCATTTCTGGAATTTGGGTTGCATTAATATTAATTTAGTAATTTTTTTATTAGTTATTTTAGCATGTCAAGTTAAACAAAACGAAAATGAGAAATGATCGCCTTTAAAAAATGGTAAAGATAAACATTTCTCTGGATAATTTATGTTGTATTAGAGGTTGTTTTAAAGCATATTCTCACAGAAGAAAGTCATTTAACACTCACCTTGTTGTCGCGCTCTGTTAAAGACCTTAATGTCTTTGAGTTGGACGCCGATGCCTGTCCTCAGGCTTACTGAATCAGTTGCATTATCTTTACTGCCGCGCTTTATTGAACCATTCGCATGAGTTCTAAAGAAATAACATTTCGATAATAACATTTAGATAAACAAATAAAAAATAAAATGCTGATTGTGATGTCCAATTTACATATGCATAGTTATATGTAATACTTTTAGCAACATCATCTGGTTGGCTCTTTTAATAGGGAAAGCAAATAAAATAATGTTGTATTAAACAATCCTGTAGATTAAAGGTCATGTTAGTGGATGAATGAATGGTTTCACATGCACAAGCTTGCACTTACCTGTCGCTCCAGTATATGTAGCTCTCAAACACAGATACGGAGAACATGTCCATGTTGTTGCTGGAAAGCACCACCTCTCTGTTCTCACCCGTCTCCAGGTTAATACGCTCAATCTTATCCGTGCGTGCATCACACCAGTACAGCAAACCCTCCTACAGGACACACAGACAATGACCACAAATTTAGTCTTTGTTTTTGTGTTTAGTATGCATTTATATTGAGTCGTCAGGTTAATAAGAAAAATTAGCTTGAGGTTTCTAGTACATCTCTTTATGTAATATGCTAATTTTTTATTTTAATGGTTAGCTTCTTCTCCAAATTCTAGTAAGCAGTAGAAACATGTTTCTGAAAGAATGTGTAAGATAATGTGCTAAATCATGCTAGAAACATGTTTAAATGAGTTAGTGTTGTGTTCATTCATGATGTCTGTCTGTCTGTCTGTCCGATGTGGTCTTAAAACCTTTATATTTCAAGCTTTTAAAACTAAATCAAAACTAAAATCTTCAGCCCTAGAGATATTACTTCTAACTTTCTAAACAAGCTTTTTTTAAGCCAACATCAGAGTTTGCCTGGTCAAATTTTACTATCTGGTTTTATTATTTTTAATCTTCATTTGTAAAGTGAACATGTCACAGTTTCAGTTTTGCCTTGCAGATTTCTTTAACAAATTTTACATGTAACTGGTTTGTATTTACCACAGCGGTGAATGGAAAATGTGGACAAAAGTGAAAAAAACATTACAAATAAATGAATAAATAAATTAACAAACAAATAATAATTTAATACGAACATAAATACAAAAATGTGATTAATCAAATTAAAATGCATTTCATCCAGTATATCGCAGTACATACTTTTATGCTTAATTAAGTTTAGCAATATGTACTATGTGCAGGCAGCGAATCAATTTATGATTTATGAATCATAATTTACTATTTCAATCAGTTAAATTCAATTTTGATTAATGATTCAATTCTGTATTTGCATTTATATGTTTATATGCATGGAAATGCTTCTCTTGATGTATTTATCCAATAGAAACTGACAACAGTTTTTCATGTTTTAAACGTTTATATTAATTACTAAATTAAGTGATTCGTGGTTTAGAATTCAAGGTAGATGAATGCATGTGCAGGATTTGTCTATGCATCAATAAATGAGTAATTATTACACCCCTAATGCTTACTTAAAGTATTATAGGTAACACTTTACAATAAGGTTCATTAATTAAAATCACAAGCTGTATTTGTTAACATTAGATAATCAATGCAAACTAACATGAATAAACATTTAAAAACTGCATTTAACTAACATTAACAAAGATATATAGTGTAATAAATGCATTGCTCATTGTTTGTTCATGTTAGTTAATACATTAACTAATGCAAACAAATGACACCTTATTGCAACGTGTTACAAGTATTAGATTGACACAGGGTTGAGAAATATGTCCTAAGCACCTGATAGTCAACGGAGATGCCGTTGGGCCAGCTAATACTGACGTTCACCAGCACGGCTCTGTTAGATCCATCCAGACGAGATCTTTCTATGCGTGGATACTGTCCCCACTCTGTCCAAAACAGATACCTGTACAGACAACCAGCCATAAGCAAATCGCTGCTTCATTCATGCCATAGAAATGCATAACAGACAGGAAGTTACTCAGATCTCACCCTTTCTCAGGATGTACAGTAATGGCCCTAGGTTTGTCCAGTCCTTGGGAGATGACCACATATCGAAACGAGCCATTCAATCTGGCAACCTCAATCACATCAAAGCCCTGGTCTGTCCAGTAAATGTTTCCTACAGCACACAGAGGAACAACGTTTTGCTCATCAGTATTGTAATAAAGCTGTAAACGCACCTGAAAGTGCTTGAGACTCACCGGCGATCCAGTCCACAGCGATGCCCTCCACACGACCAATGCCATTAGTGATGATGTCCTCCCTCCATGTCTGATCTCTCTTAGCTCTGCTAATAGTGCTCAAACCCATGTCAACCCAATAGATGGTGTCATTATCTACAGAAAGAATGAATTATATTAATTATTAAAAAGATTAAATACAGTTACTGGGGAAAAATATGGATTTTACAGTTTTGGATTTATCTGGATTTTTTTATGTCTATGATACAGTAGGTACGGAAAAGTATTCAGACCCCCTTAAATTTTTCACTCTTTGTTATATTTTCTAAAATCATTTAAGTTCATTTTTTCCTCAATGTGCACACAGCACCCTATATTGACAGAAAAACACAGAATTGTTGACATTTTTGCAGATTTATTAAAAAAGAAAAACTGAA
>JAUMHI010000052.1:143973-159287 GCA_032359435.1 Enteromius unitaeniatus
TTGACAGAAAAACACAGAATTGTTGACATTTTTGCAGATTTATTAAAAAAGAAAAACTGAAATATCACAGGGTCCTACTGTGACACTCATTTATTTAACTCAGGTGCTGATGAGGTTCTGATCATCCTTAAGATGGTTCTACACCTTCATTCACACCAGTCCAGTTGTGTTTGATTATACTGATTGGACTTGATTAGGAAAGCCACACACCTGTCTATATATGACCTTACAGCTCACAATGCATGTTAGAGTAAATCAGAATCATGAGGTCAAAAGAACTGCACACAATACTTGGTTGGGGCACACACTGCAGCATCAGTGAGGACTGCATGGAAGCGATCAGCCTGTGGCTCTGCTGAGGCATTATTGAGCTTCAGCTTGTCTGTGTTGTAGGATCCCACATGGGGTTCAGGTCAGGCATGTTGGCTGACCAATCAAGTACAGTAACATCATAGTCAGCAAAGCACTTAGAAGTTTGTCTCTGTGGGCAGGTGCTAAGGTACTGCTGGAAAAGGAAATCAGCATCTTCATAAAGTTTTTTTTTAGCAGACGGAAGCATAAAGTGCTCCAAAAAAGAAGTGCTGACATAAGGCTGCATTGACTTTTCACTTGGTGGAACACAATGGGCAAACACCAGCAGATGTCACAGCACCCAAACCCATCATCGACTTCAGAAAGATCACACTGGACTTCAAGCAGCTTGGATTCTGCACCTCTCTCGTCTTCCTCGAGACTCAAGACCTTGATTTCCAAATCAAATGCCAAATTTACTTTGATCTGAAAAGAAGACCTTGGACCACTGGGTAACAGTCCATTTATTTTACTCTTTAGTCCATGCTTCTGGTGTTGTTTCTGTTTCAGAAGTCTTGGTAGCCCTTTTCCTGAAGTTGTCTGAGCAAGTGACTCTTGATGCACTGACTCCAGCTTCATTCCACTCCTTGTGAAGCTCTCTCAAGTGTCCAAATCAGCTTTTCTTGGCAGTATTCTCAGGCTTGCGGTCATTCCTTTTGCCTGATCACCTTTTTCTACCCAATTTCTTCCTTCCAGTAAACTTTCCATTTAATATGATTTGACACAGCATGTTGTGAACCGCCACTCCTTTCAGTAATGATCTTCTGTGACTTAACTTCTTCGTGGAGAGTGTCAATAATCATCTTCTTGATCATTGTCAAGTCAGCAGTCTTCCCCATTATTGTGGCATCAAAGAACAAGAGATAAACTAATTTCAAGAGGAGCATGCGCAGGTAATCATTAGCCCGCTCATCGCTAATCATCCTATTGCATCAGATCGCACGTCACTTCCTATAAATAGCTAAAGCCCCTTCTCCCAGTATCTAAATCTAAGTATCCCCCCTCCACCCCCGCTTCTCCTTTCTCTTGTTCCTTCTCCGGGGGGAGCATGCAGGGTTCGGACAGCCTCTCTCCTCCCCGAACCCGCTAGGGTTGTTAACCCTGAGTCTTCTCCACGGACAGCACGGCAGACTCACTTCATTTATTATTATTATCAAGTTCGAACTTGTGAATTTCAATTGTAGAGATGGTCATTTAATTCAACTCAAATATATATATATTCTAATATTTTGAGATACTGGAGTTTGACGTCTATGCTCTAATCAAAATTAAAAAAAAAAAAAAAAAAAATTCAAATGTTTTACTGTACATGTAATGAATAGTATATAGTTATAAAAAATGTTGTTTAACAACATTACATTTTTTTGTTTAGACATCATAATGATATAAGACACGGAGTGCTTTTTGAAGCAAAAACATACGTCCTACAACAGCAAAACAAACTACTGAAACAGCTTCATATAATTTACTGAAAGACAATGTTTTACTTATTTGCAATGCATTGTAGACTTTTCATGATCATACCACTATTTTACATTTAAAAACATGGAAATTATGAATCATTAGTGCTAAGACTCACCGGCATGAAAATCAATCCCAACGGCTAATGATGTTCCTGAAACCGGTACAAGAGCATCGGATTTGTCAGCAGGGTCCAGTGGGATTCCTCTGATGCCCTCATGAACAGAGTACAGCAGGAAAGAGCCCACACCTAAAATCAACACAACAATCACCACACTTCAGGCTTTTCCTTCAAATGCAGGCCCCCCACCCCCATTTTGCAGAATATTTAACTAATAAATAATTGGCAGTTGCAGAAAACCTTGTAAAACACACAGTTTTGTGGATTTGTTATATCATTGTGCTGTTTTCTGCTCCTCTGTAAGTTATGGGGTTTCCAGCTGTTCTCTGAAGGAAATGCAAACACCGTGGTCTATTGTACCTCCATGTCGTTTTTTTCAAACGGAAGTCACACATAATTGAGAGTCTGAATGTCAGGTGTGTATTGTGTGTGAATGTCAGGTGTGTGTGTGTGTTCAGTTCGTACCCTCACAGGACTGCTGTCCACTCCTCAAGCTGTATCCTGCGGTGCACATGCAGGAGCGGGTGGTGGGAGACGTGGGCAGACACAGCTGAGAGCAGTCACCATTGTTGTTGCTGCACATGTTCGAACCTGATGATACAACACATACAGTCAAGGCCAGCAAACTCCTAAGGGACGAATTTCAGTACAGCGGTGCATCTAACAAACCACCCACAATTCAGTTTAACCAGAAGTCATCTTCACTAACTCTGATTGAAATACTTATTTCACATCACTTCACAAAGTAATAGTTATGAAAACAGGCTGGAAATGTACTAACACGCAGGCCTTCCAAGATGAAGAGAGCAATATATCTATGCATCACTTGCTCATCAATGGATGCTCTGCAGGGAATGGGTGGCGTCAGAATGAGAGACCAAACAGCTGATAAAATCACAATAATCCACAGGTTATCCACACCACTCTATCAATTAACATCTAGTAAAGGAAATGCTGCATGTTTTTAAGAAATAAATCAATCCTTATGACATATTTAAGACATAATTGTGGAGTGTCTTCCTCCAGTAAAAAAAACATCTGGTCTGAATCAGAAGAGACATCAACAGAGATCAAGCACTGTTTATAAGCCACATCTGTTTGAAACAGATCTAAACAAATATGTGGGTGGATTTTGATGTTTTTCACTGGAGAAAGCATTATTATTATGGACTCATATTTTAGCCAAAGTTAAAAACTTGAAATATAAATTTGTTTCATACAGCTTTTTGCTCCACAAGATGTTCACTAATGGGCTGGAGTGGTGCGGATTGCTTGTTGATTATCGTTTTTTCAGCTGCTTGGCTTATCGTTCTGCTGGCACCCATTCACTGCAGAGCATCCATTGTTGAGTAAGTGATGTAATGATACATTTCTTGAAATCTGTTCAGATAAAGAGCAAACTCATCTACATCTTAGATGGTTTGAAAGTGTGTACATAACCTATCAATTTAAATTAAGCCAAGGTCAATATTGTGATATTTTCTTTTCCAATGCTAATGAGGTTTGATATAAAAATGCAAATTGCATTCTGCACAGATTTTTTTTGGGCTGTCAACAGATTAATTCCTTGGACACTGCATGCAAGTTGATTCTTGAACCTGTCTGCACAGTCTCGTTGTAGATTTTCATGTGCATCATGGGAGACGTGCTGTTTCTCAAGACCTTCCAGTCTCCTCCATCACTCTTATCACAGGTGCCGATCTCATCTGTGCCCTGATCCGCCCACCACAGCTTATCACCTACAAAACATCAGCCAAAACATTAGTATAAAAAAAAAAAAGATCAGAAACGATCAAACAAAATGATCAGTGTTATATTTACCCATGATAGCCAGCGCAGAGGCTTTGTTCAGTTTGCCTTTGACCGCGTCCAACACCTCCAGTCCTGATCCGTCCAGCTTACAGCGGTTAATGGTGCTGTTTCCTGAGCTGATCCAGTACAGGTGCTCGGTGTCGTGGTCTATAGACAGACCTGCAGCACAGGAGAATGCAGATGTGCTTTAGGTAACACTTTATTTCAACTGTTTATGTCCACAGACCAGACAATCATTGAGTGTGTAGTGCAGACCTCACACCTAACAGAATCAAGGTGACTGGTTGGAACCATGACAACTGGGTGGTACAGACAAGACAGAAGGCCATAAAGGACCAGGCAGTACTGGACACCAAAAAAGAGATTGCTTAAGAGACGAGCAAGAATCCTCAAGGTGAGTATGCAAGTGACAAAGATAACAGGAGTAACAGGAGTAATCCTAGTCACAGAAGAGACAATAATCGAGTGTGTGGTGCAGAAATGGGTAACACCTTATTTTGATGGTCTTTTTTAGACAATCTACTAGCAGTAGGTAACTTTGCAACTACATGCCAATTAGCAGTCATTAAAGTATTAGTAGACTGTCTGCTAAATATCTTCTACCCCTTTATTTTGGTGGACTCACAACATACTACATACTGACTTTGCAGGTATATTATAACTTATTCTACTAACCCAAAACCTACTTTAAGTTAGTAGACATGTAGTTGAGAATTAATGAGAATTAGTCTGCATGTAGTTAACATGTAGTTACAAAGTTATTTATATTTATAATTAGTTATATCTATATATAATTAGTTGGATGTATAAATGGACTATTGAAATAAAGTGTAACCCAGAAATGTGTAATGCTGAGGTCTTGAGGTAATTGAAGGAAGGTGAAGATTGTACGGTGGAAGCCAGGAAAAGTGCTGGGAAATATAGTGACAGGTGATCAAGACAACCAGGAAAGGAAAATGAACGCTCTGTTGGCAGAAAAAAATGACAGGCAGTGCAAACAAGATAGGAGACATATAGGAGCAGTAGTGGGCCACCCATATTTATAGGTTATTTATAGGCCCTCATGGCTGTGAAAAAGCTAGGACTGCAGGGAATCCAGGCATCAGGAATGACCTCCGTGGCCATGACAAGGGAAGCAAGAGAACTGCTTAACTTTCTTAAGTTAGTCACTGGATCCAATTTTGCTGCTAACACTAAGCTGGGCTCTGGAGCATGAACGGGTGAACTCAGGGATTTCAATCTCTCTGGATCGGACTAGGGGATTCATTTGTGGACTGGCATATCATCTGGGAAGAAAGGAACTCGAGATTCTTTAGCTTATACAAGAAAAGTAGCAAAGTATACGCAACAACAACAGAGCGAGGATGAAGAGTAATTTCCATAGAATAAGGTAAGTAGCAAAACTCACACTTCTGCACACGACTACTGTAAACACAGGGCTCAGCAATAATGATTCAGTTTGCTTGCCCAATCAGACAAGAACACAACATAATTTATATAGTAAATAAAAAATATTTATTTATTTATTTTAGGAAAGTAAAGTTATAATTTTATATTTACATACACTAATGGTGTATAGGAGATCTTGGAAAATGCTAACGTTAGCCTGATAGCAGTGAATTTAAAAGTCCCACCCTCCCACATCATGTGCCATTAAGCGTTGAGCACCATTCAACATACATATGTTGCCAGGCAGGTAGGAAAGCCAATTAAAATTTTGATTTGTCAAACGTTTCTTGGTCCTACACCATCCACAGAAAATATAAATACAGATAAATACATTTAAAAATCAAACGATTCAATTTAGAAGACATTTTCAGAAAAAAAAAAAAAAAAAGATTTAAACTGTTTTTTCAAATTTGCTTGACAGATTTTGTCTGTCAACTAGTTCAACATTTTTGTATGTAATGACTCAAGCAATGAAATGAGGACTATTAGTTTTATATGGAATGACTATTCAGCAGTCACAAGTTTAGTTAATTTTGACTGACATGACATAAGCAAATGATAATGTTATAAAAGAGCAGAGAGTTGTATGAAAGCAAACTTAAAATTTACTTAAAATTCGTTGTTTTTTTATTTTATGTAGTTATAGAATTTAAAATTTACTTTATTAAATTTATTATATATTTTACACAAAGTATATATTTTTCATCAAATGCTAAAATTGGCATTTACATATCATAATACATCCTTAAAAGGGTATTAAATGATTACATCACACTGTTAGAAATGACTGCCATCTTGTAAACTCCAAAACAAGATTTGTTAAAAACGAAATTGTTAAAAAAAAATCTAAATAAAGTAAAGGGTAGTGTTAGTTCTGGCAGGTCACGTTAGTCAAGTTAACATCAGCTGACTCTCAGCTGATCCCCATCTACCTATAGGAATATGACAACTACCAAAGCATCCATATATAAGGTCTGTCAGCATCAGTTTTTCTTAACCCTATCTGGTGTTATTGAAAACTTTAAAGCTTATTCATTAGGCCATCTATTGAAGGCAATATGCTTGTTGCTACAGGTTTTCCCAAAATAATTGTTTTGGTCATTGGATAAGGGTAACATTCTTGTCGCTTAAGGCTTTGCGATTTTGCTATCAGTTTGTGTTGGGGGATATCAACATATGGTTTTGTTTTTAGGGGGATATCGCTGCTCTCCCTGTTTTTCATGGTTGCTTGGATATGAAGGGAGTTCTTGTCTAGAACAGAACTATACTGTCAATCCAAACTGTATGTTAATTATACATAATTTCTGACGATTGTAGTGCAGTTCTGGCAGGTCATGTTAGTCTGACTTTGATCTGCCTATAGGAATTCAACACCTATCTAGGCATCCAATCTGCAATCTGCAATACTTTGTTGGTTCTGTTCTAAATACACTTTATCACTTGCTCTCCCTGCTCTCGTCCAAGCTAGGCTGCATGGATGCACAGGGAGTTCTTGCCCAGAGCAAAACCATAAGACCAAATCCAAACTGTAATTGTAATTGCTAGTTGACAATCATCTTTGACAATACTGGTCCTGACAGAAATAATAATAATAAAAAAACACAACCTAAATTCCCAGCTTTAGATTCTTTCCTGATCCTGTTCCAGTCTCTCCACCCATTGCTTCCTGACAGCTTCCTGACATGTTATATATTGAAGGCCAAAAATAAAAACATGCTCTCTTGCTAGTGAATGGCTGTTGTTATCTCAGAAGTACTTAAAGAAAATTATATTTAGGAGGATTCTAATATTATGCTCTAATGTATCCATCTGATTAATTATACAACACAGCACAATCCTGTAATAAACTTTTTGAGCCTGAAATGACCCAATGGACAGTCTCTTCTGTCTCAGCTGTCACTCACCCACAGGTCCATTCTGATTGGTGAAGATCACAGTACGGTTTGTGCCATCAGTATTGGCCATGCTGATGTCATTTCCATCAGTCCAGTACAGTTTCCTGGACATGAAACAGTCAAGAAAATAAGAATTTTAAGCGGGTTATATCCCTTCATTAAACATTCAACTTAATTAACCAGAATAGAATTGACATCACAATATGGTCTTGTGCAATTATTAAATCATGATTTAATTATTTAAGCAGTATGTACTAAGCGCTTTAATGTGAATGTGCTGCAGTGGTGTTATTACTGCAAACAAATCAGTGAACAAATCATTTTAAATGAATTGTTTAAGTTAATGAATAGTTGGCACCAGATGTCTGTTTATGAGTATCTCCTGTACAAATCAGTTTCTGGTATGGGCCACATTTTAAAAACCCACGTGAAAAGCCTCTTAATTTGTCTTTTTGCTGCAAATTAGACATATTTTTCTATTTTTCATGCAAAATAAACAATCTAATGGAAACTTTCCAAAAGCTTGTACTCTACGTCATTTTGTCTTCCAGTAACCAATAACCAGAGTCCATGTGGTTGCATCCTGTTTTGCATCTTTTTTCTGCTTTTAGGAGGTCATTTGCATTCTGGGGTAAATGTTACTAGTGTTTGTGGCCCATGTGGACTCACCCCAGTATGGGATGCAGCACGAGGCAGTGGGGTTTGTCCAGGCCCTGAATAACAGCGTTCTTGAAGGAGCCATCCAGTCTGGCCACGTTGATCTGTTTCTTATTGCCGTCATAGCTGGTCCAGAAGAGATTACGTGACACCCAGTCCACTGCCAGACCATGTGCATTGGGAATATCTGATCACATGCAAGACACACAAAATAACCATTTCCAGATATTAATTCCGTGAATCAATATAATTAGATGAGAGACAAAGAAATCTAAACATTTACTGCATTTCCACAGGGATAAACATCTGGATGAAGAGAAAGACGGATGGTAAAGTGTGAGTTATTACTTCATCATAAAACCAAACATGTCTGTAATTTGGTTTTGAGGTCTGTGCTAATTTTACTTAAACAGCACTCTCTAAAAACACACTTGACTGTAAACACGACAGCAGTCCTGCACTGTAAACAATGACAGAGATTCTCATACACACAAAAACAGAAGATTTAAACAACAACATCCTGGTATTCTAAAGCCTTATGTAAATTATGGGATTGAAGTCAATGAGATAACTCACCAGAAACTGAAATTCTATCATTTATTTACACTAATAATGTGAAATATTATTAAAATTAAATATCAATTAATCCCTGTGAAGCACAGCTGAATTTTCAGCATCATTACTTCAGTCTTACATGTCACGTGATCTTCAGAAATCATTCTAATACGCTGATTTGCACCTAAAGAAACATTTCTGATTATTATCAATGTTAAAAACAGCTGTGCTGCTAAATATTTTTGTGAAAACGGTCACACATTTTATTTTTGAGGATGATTTAATAAAGGAAAAGGAAAATAAAAACGCATTTATTTGAAAAATAAATAGTTTACTGTACACTTCTAATAAATTCATCCCAGGTAGCAAATCTACTAGCAAAGAACCATGTAATTCCTTTATTAAACCAACCCAATAAAACACAACAAATAAAAACAGTTTGAAGCAAATATTTTGTGTGGTACAAGTGCAATTGCTTTTACTCCAACCAAACTGAAGTGTGTGAATGAATACTGTACCTGCAGACACCACCGTCTCTATTCCTGTGCCGTTGATGAAGGCTCTCTTGATGGTCTGAGTCCGAACGTCTGACCAATAGATGCGCTTCTCCAGAGCATCGTAATCCACAACCGTGACGTTGTCAATGTCAGGGACGGTGAAGGAGATGATGTAGTTGTAGTATGGATTATAGATATCCACTCCTCTTATCTCAATCTGACGGGCGTACAGCAGAAACTGGCGTGACTCTAGAAGAGACACAGATACACACGTCATGACTGGGGCCAGAAAGGAGAGAAATCAAACCAGACATAAGGTCACTGTAAAAAAAAAAAAAAAAAAAAAATCCCCCTTGGCAATTAATTTAAATGCCAGCAGGCTATATGAAGATCCATTGACTGAGAATGTGAAACTGAAACAAAACTCCTAAATCATAAATCTATTAATTAATTAAGAAAGGCTGATATATTTGTGTGTCTAAAATCTTATAATGTTCTGGATGAAAAACAGATAATGTTCTGGATGAAAATTACATAGTATTTTCTGTTAAAGGAATAGTTCACCCTAGAATGAAATGTTTTGGGTCATCATTGACTTCCATATTATTTTTTTCCCTACTATAGAAGTCAATGGAGACCCAAAACAGCCCGGTTACCAATCCAATTTTCAAAATATCTTCCTGTGTGTTTGGTAGAACAAAGACATTCACTGAGATTTTGGACTCGAGGGTGAGTAAACACAGATGTTTAGAACATGGTTTAGATACAATTAGATTCATCATAGATGTTTGCTTCAAAAAGCCTGCACTTTTAAACATGGTATATAAAAACTAATAATAATAAAATGATAATAGTTTGAACTCTTCATAAAAGTTTGAAAAAACGGTTGTTTATCTCTGCTGACCCATATTAAAACTCCAACGGCATCCTAAGAAATGTATTGTCAGTTTCCATTATCTCTTGTTTTTTGGATGTCCTTGTTCATTTGTATGGTTGCCATCATTAGCCACACCTGTGGTTAATTATCTCTGATTTCCCTGTGGAGTTACAGTCATGGTTTGTGCAAATGTTGATATTTTTTGGTGTTTTTGTTTTTGGTCAGGGTTGCCTGGAGGTTTTTGTTTTGCCCTTTGTAGTTGTGTTCATGTGGACTATATATCACAGTTTGCTTATCATTATTCAGCCTTATATCATATTATTTATATACTACTGTAATAGTTTTTCTTTTTTAGATATTATATTATTATTATTATTATTATTATATTAAATATTTAGATATTTCTTTTTGATTTGTTTAATTGAATTTTTTCCCCTGTACTTTTTAGTATTTTAAACTTGTTTTATTTTATTTTTTTAGTAAAAATGTTTTAAAAGTTTTTGTTTTAATTAACATTATAACTAATTTTATTTGCTAGTTTTAGTTTACACAAAACTCTATCAAGCATCACAGTAATGAAAGTAAGATGTAAAACGGCATACTGTACATCAAATTGTGAATATATCTGAAGACAAGCTCTAGTTCATACCGTAGCAGGTGTGGTTGTCCTCACTCAGTCTCATGAGGTGTGGGCAGGCACAGGAGAACATCTGATTGTAGTTGATCAAGCACAGGTGAGAGCATGGGCCCAAACCACCGTTAGCAGCACACGGATTCGGCGCTGGAGAGAGATGAGTGTGTCATTACCACATTACCAAATTTATTGTCCGCCACCAAGAAACCAAACCAGCTGAGACAGGAACCAACGATAGAATAAAGCAGATTAATTTGGCTTTAAGGTTATCTGCATTTGCACCTACATCTATGTTGTTTGATAAGGGTAGAAAGTGTGATGAAAAAGTATGTAAGAATACGAAATCCAAAGGTTATGGGTTCAAAGAAGATAGTGGAACTACTGAAAGCATGTCCAAACCAATTCATCCTGTGTGTCTGTTCCTGTCAGACATGAATAAACAGATGTCTGCCTCTATAAGTCATTGAACTAAACTATCATGACAAGTTTATTCACATGCTGCTTTATTAAGCGCCACACAAGATAAACGTGTGTCTATCAAGCCATCTGGCTCCTCCCTCGATTTGACCTGTGATCTTTCACAAAATTCACTCAACAATTAACAAAACAATTAAAAATGTACTCAATAAAGCTTATGAAATGATATATGATGTCCAGACAACAAAGATGTAGTTCAAAATGAATCAATATGGAATCTGGAATCAACGCGCAGTAATGCAACATTGTTTAATAATTGCCAGCAGAAGAACATCAAATACCATGAGTTGCGCACTTGATAACAAAGCCCAAGACTGTGACCATGGGCTGATTTTATGTAAATATGTCTCTCACTGACAAAGCAGAACACTTTAAAGGCTTGTACATGAAATGAAGCTTCATGCTTGTGTATCCTACCTCTCTCATATTAGGCACAAACCCAAATGTTCCATAAACTAATGTTTAGCTCACTGTATTTTATTTTAATTAAGTACCAACTGTGCTGTCAAGTTAGCAGTGCTGGAACTGATATGTTCTATGTGTTTTTCATTGTATCGAAACATGTTCCCAAAACTGAAATGACAACCATGACATCTGTGTACACCCCAACTAGAAAAGTCACATGTATACTTCATGAATAATGATCCTATAATGTAATGTGATGAGCTCACTTCTCAAAAAGAAAATAAAAAATAATTAAAAATGCACTCCCGATATGTTTAATGTGTCTTAGTGTAATGATCAGGGAGGCAAGGAGGCATGCGGGTTCATGTGAAAGCTACTTTCATTGAAACACAGAGTCAAACAATACAGGGTCGATGGCCAGAATATATCCAAGGCAGTGAGAAAGAGAGTAATTGTGAACGAAACGTGGGTCAAAAGCAATAGCGAACAGAGTCCTGAGGGCGAGACAAGGCGGGGGTCCAAACAGAGCAGAGGTCGGCAACAATAAATCCAAACAGAGTTTCAGAACCAGGAAACACAAAACACATGAACTTGAAAACACGAATGAGTACAGACAGATCGACAGTGCAATGGACCGCGAGGAGACACACAGACTGGTATTTATACAGGTGATAATGATTGAATGATTAAACCTAACTAGAAACAGCTGTAGAGGAGAGGTGCATTCTGGGGAATGGAGTCCAACATAAACACAAAACACACATAGTCTGCCGGGTGCTGGAATGCCATCCAATGGCCTGAGCTGGCACCTCCAGCTGACCGTGACACTTAGACAACTGCTTTTAGCTTAAGAAAATGCTAACATCCTAAATGCTAACTTCACAAACAAGTTAAGCTCAAACCCGCCCCCATAACCGGGTTCATGGCTCAACCATACTGTCAACAACAGTTTAGACTTCATGTACTCAAAAATCACAAAAGGTATCCAAGATTCCACCAATGCTATGTTATGGTTAAGCATAGGAGTTAGTGTTTGTTTCACTTTTATGTAGATATTCAGCACTGTAATTAGAATCAAACGTTTGGAGTTAGTTACTCTTTTTGAAAAGATCCTGTGGTGGTACTGTACAATAATCATGTATTATGCGGTAATAACGTATGGTAACTGATCCCACTGTTTTCCTTTGCCATATAAAATAGACATTCGTAACATCACTATCAAAGTAACGTTAAAATGAAGTTTGAAGATTACCTTGCGGTTGTCTAGATGGGTGGTACACCTGCAGATCGAAAGGTTGTGTGTTTGTTCTCTGAACCACAGTGACATTGTTTCCTGTCCATTTGTTCGCCTTGGCCAGTGTGTTTGTGCGCCAGTCCGTCCAGTAAACCTCTCCGCCATACATCGTCACAGCGAATGGATGCGAGAGATACTCATGTCCCCTGAGCACCTCGATCAGTCCTGACCCATCATACTTGGCTGAATAGATTGCATCAGATCTGAGACACAAGACATACATAATTCATTTCTATGGTCACTCATTTTTCATATGACGCACAAAACCAAGTGAATCAATGATATTAGGTAGATTTTAGCTACCAAATGTACAAAACTGCCCATTCATTTACAGCATCATTCCAGCATGCCTGAACCAACCATTAAAGGTAATCAGGACCACTAGAAATGTCCAGAAAGTCTTGACCCAATTAATATTACAGTGACCAAAGACTCGTCATGTTTGGTAATTTTAATGAAACCACTGTTGAGAGAGCTGTCATTATTTATTTATATTTTGGAAGGCTATTTTGCAAAGAACACTCTAGAAGTATTGTCTTGTTCACTTAATACAAACATTGTTTATTAAGATCTTTATGTTAATAAGGTAGACAGGTGCAGGTTGTCACAATTCTAAGGAGTGGGGAACAAGGAGACGTAGGAATTAAATTCTTTAATTTAAAAAAAAACGGCAGGGAACATGGGAAAAGCAGGAGACAGAAAATGCTCTTAGACACTGGAAAATACATGGCTAAAGTAACAGAACTAAACAATGATAATTAGGGGAACACAGGTAAAACAAATGGAACTGGATATGAGGGAGAAACAATGGCTCTTTTCTGGTCTGATTTGTGCCCCTTTCATATGCTGTCTGATCCATTTCAGATGTTTTGCAATGTGACCTTAGTGTAAATGGTCATGTCGGACTCCATGTGGTTTTCACTGGCCACATTTAAATAATAATGTAAACAGCTATAAAAATAGCCTAGGACATGGAGAACACATGGGGAGCAAAACAACAACAAAACAGAAACACAAGTCTGACAGTTTGTGATATTCTGGTATGTGGCTTATTTCCAAGATACTGTGTACAGATTTAAGTTTATTAAAGAGTTGTTCTTATTTTCTGTTTTCTCATAACAAGATCTCTCAACAGAATCAAGATGTACCTTGACATTCTTTTGAAATTCAAAACATGAATTTCTGCAAATGTACTTGTAGATACCTGCATTTTAAAGTCCATTCAGTGGTAAATTACTGCCATAAAGTGTACAGAACAGGATTATGTACAAATAATGACTGCTGAATTTAGCTGCATTGTGTATGTTTTGGAGTCAAACGTTACCTGGCATCTATCCACAAAATGCGGCGCTCCAGATAGTCCACAGTAAGTCCGTTGGGCCATCCTCCACTGCCTGTCTCCTTATGGATGGTGCGTCTGCCATGTCCACTCATGGATGCAGCCTCTATCCTTGGCATGGTGGCGTCCCAGTCTGTCCAGAATAGGATTCTACAGAATCAAAGGGCAGATGAGGGCTTTATTAATGCTGCTGTCAAAAGTGTTTTGGTAGCAGTATTCTTTATAATGCTTGTATTCTTTTGCTATTTGGATGAGTTAATTTTTATTTGTCATTTTTATTTTTGGGTGAACTGTTTGAGGGTTCTTGAAACATTCAAAATGACAAAATAACCATACGTAGATATCATAACTTGTCTCAGAAATGAAAGTACAACAATTCCTCAGGGTTCAGTAAGCACCTACATGGGCATCTTACAACATTGTTGTTATTGTTAACTAAAACAAAAACAAGTTTTACATTTTAAATAACGTTTATTTATTTCAAAATGAAATAACATCGAATTTAAATGATGAAAACTTAAACTAACTGTTGCTTGTTCATGTTAAATATACCTATTGAAACATATAAATATATAATAATATGTAAATATAAAATGTAATATTAAATATGACAAGCACATATAATGACTAAAACCTACATTAAATATAACATTAAAAAAAATTTAATCAGAACCTAAAAATAAGATCTAAATTAAAACGTTAATACTGTAAATACTTGATAAAAACTGAGTGAGGCCGGTGGTGCGAGCGCTAATGAGCTTCATGGAGGAGCTCCGGAAGGAAAGTGAGGTCAAGGCCTGAGAGACTACTGCTCCCACTCGTTTTGTTTGTTATGAGTTTGTAATTAAAGTTCATGTTTATGTTGAGTCTCCTTCTTCCCATATCTATGAACCATCCAACATGTTAATAAACAATACTACAATAACGCAGTTTACAAAAACAAAAAGTAGTACTTTTAGAAGTACTGAGCCAATAATGATGGGCAACTTACCCCTCTCTGGGGTCCAGGGCGATGGCCCGTGGATGCTCCACATCTCCAGCTAGTAGAGTGGTGCGCATCGTCCCATCCAGTTTGGCCACTTCTATTTGATCTAGGTTACTCTCCACCCAGTAGATATTTCCAGCAATCCAGTCCACTGCCAGACCCTCAGGAGTAGCTAATCCATACTGGATCACCACGTCAAAACTTGTCAGTGCTGCTGTGTGAAATAAAAATGAAGGAACAAGAGGAAAACAAACACACACAATACATATGTATGGGAGCCATCCATCCATCCATCATCTTCCGCTTATCCGGGACCGGGTCGCGGGGGCAGTAGTCTAAGCAGGGCCCAGACTTCCCTCTCCCCAGACACTTCCTCCAACTCTTCCGGGGGGACACAGAGGCGTTCCCAGGCCAGCCGAGAGACATAATCCCTCCAGCGTGTCCTAGGTCGTCCCCGGGGCCTCCTCCCGGTGGGACATGCCCGGAACACCTCCCCAGGGAGACG
>JAUMHI010000052.1:163555-175696 GCA_032359435.1 Enteromius unitaeniatus
TATTCGTCGGTCTCGACGTGACGTCTCCGTTCCCTTCTTCAGGGAACGAGGGTTACAATACGTAACCGAGACGTTACCTATATATGTTACCCAAAAACAGACTATGGATATTGAGTATATGATCTAAAGTAACTAGTAACTAACTACTTATTTTTTTATCCAATACTTTTTTACTCTTACTCAAGTAACTATTCTGACTATTACTTTTACTTTTCCTCGAGTAAATATTTTTATAAGTACTTTTACTTGAGTACAGTTTTTGGGTACTCTACTCAACAGCTCTGCTGCTGTGTGTGTGCACTTGGATAGCTTAAATGCCAAGTACGGGCCACATTTCACGTCTTGTCCTTTCCTTTCCTTATTATTTTTTTATTTTTTTTATTTTATTATTTTAAATAGCTCTTTTTGAATTAACAACCTCACAGCATTATTGGTTGTATATAGAGACACACACAGACAGTAATTCACACATGCAACTCTCTATCTGTCTGTACATTTCTAAATTTCCATATTTCGGGAAAAAGTTAAGCCATTGCATCACTGGATACACCAAACATTTCTGTTGTACAAGAGCTGACAACCATTAAATATTTGGCAACTTCCAATTTGGCCATTTCTATTTATTAGGTGGGATCGCTGAGCAAATGATGAAAACTTCTCCAAAAATTCTCTCAGTCTGCACTCAATGAACATATTTTCAGGCTGCACTAAACTTCATGTAACAGTGATGAATCTTACCACAGAGTTTCTCATCTGAGCCATCAGGACAGTCGTCTTTGCCATCACACAGTTTCTCAGCAGGCAGACAAATGCTGGTGTCGTTAGCACACACGTGATGGGAGAGTTTACACACCAGCGCCTCACAGTTATCTTCATCAGAGTTATCTTCACAATCGCTGTCACCATCACATACCCAAGCCTTACTGATACATCGTGCTACATAAAAACACACACGCAAAATATGCCTGTTAACATGATAACTACCAAAAGTAGGAAATTACAATTAAGACCTTGTGGTCATGTGAACAATGAAATTTGGAAAATATGTCACATTCAAACAGTATAAGGTCAACCATACTTTTTATTTAAATAAATAAATGTTGAAGCAGTTTTGGATAATGACCTAACTGATTTGGTCAATTACTTAAAAAATGCAAAAAACTTTAGAATAAACCTATATTATAAACTGAAAACCCAAGAATGCATTAAAGGAGAAAGGACATTTTATAAGAAAGTTTTATTTTTGCCTCATCTCCCTTGTTTACTGGGATACTTTGCATTTAATAATAAAAAAAAAATGTAAAAGATTTTGATGACTATGACTATGTTCACTTGTAACTCACTCTACTTATGGATTGCTGAATCTCAAGATAAGACGGAATCAGTTTTCCGATTCTTCTGAGAGCATCAGACTATTAAATTGAAAAAATACAATGTATAAATTCTTCATCATTACCAGAATCCCTGCAGCCAAACTTTACTGCTGGATCACACATGTGTGTTACACCCTCGCAGTTCTTCTCATCGCTCAGATCCATGCAGTCAGTGTCTCCATCACACCGCCAGCGGAGGGGAATACACAGCCCATCCACACGACACTGGAACTCATCTGTGTGACAGCCACCAGGAGGACGGGTAGCTGCAGAGAGGAAAATTAGGAATTAAACAGATTGTATATATATATGGAGCATAAACAACTACACAATCCACACATTCCTTACAGTATACACTCTGAAAAAAATCCCAGATAGCATAGTTTAAATGACATGAAAAACCATGTGTGTACTTCAGGGTTTGGTGCTTGACCCTCTTCTTTTTATCAATAAACACCAAATCACAAGGACCTATTATACACCAATGAAAAACAGCTGTAGTTTGAATACATACCATTTCCATCTCCAATTTTATGAAGACAGAGCCTAACATCTCCCTAGCTAGCTAGCAAGCAATTCAACTCTTCAAACATTACTGAAACAACAAGAAGTGAGCTATGAAATCTGGGGTAACATTTTGTAATTACAGTATCACAGGAAAATCTGAGTTCTACAATTCTAATACAATTTCCTACTATTTCTCTGTTTTTGAACTATGCTACATCCACATCCCTGTCTTAACCTTAATTTGTCTTTATCTCACATGTATTGTGCGACTTCTTGTGTTACTGTCTCTTAGGATGCAACACTTGCATCGTTGTATTCTTCATTTGTAAGTCATTTTGGATAAAGTTAGCATATTCTAAAATAACAAAGGTAAACACTGTGACTTCTCTGAAGGCAAATAAAACTGTTATTGTTGTGGTTGTGTGAAGTGGGATTTGTTTGTATTAATCCATTTTTAAACTCATCGTCACCCTGTAATGTGGCTCATATCTAACTCTGGAGCTAACTGAGCTGTTGGCAAATACATGTTTATCCCCATGAGAGAGAGAAGTATATATTTGGGTAAAAATAGCTGTGGTGTATATAATTGCAAGGATTCCTCATTAATTAACATGTGATTTGTAATAGTAAAAACTTCACACCATTAATTACAAAGAGCAGTACTATATCAAAGCCTAACAGAGGTATATGGCAAGATAAAGCAGTGTATATTTTTTGTGCCTGGAATTAGTTTATGAGCAATGACTCTTTCTAAGCAGTGTGCAACAGTAGGAGTTTGATGTAGCTCTCACTTCCTGGCAACCGAACTAAAAGCAGGTGCTGCTTAAACATCTAAGAGCTTTTATAATGTTTTCCATTCCTACTTTAACACATTTTGCATTCATGACAATTGGCTCAAGGCAGCACAAGTTTCTGGTCTACATTGCATGGTGTGGCAAGAAGAACTCACCCTGGTTAGTGCAGTTTGCATGGGTCTCGTCGCTGTAGTCACCACAGTCGTTGTCTCCATCACAGGTCCAGTAGTCAGGTATACAGCGACCACTGTTACATTTAAACTGAGCGCTGGAGCATGAATGACTGCAGCCGGCTTCATCACTGTTGTCACCACAGTCATTGTCTGCAAGAGGTTGAATTGCCAAATATATGCTCATCATCCAAAATCCATGCTTTAAAGTATATTATCAGCCAAAGGTTTGAACACGGTTGACTAAAGTTATGTTTCTAAGGATCATAACAAACTTTCTTCATTGAAATGTTTTGTCGGCTAATACTTGGGATCAAAATACCATTTAATTGCATCCTATTTTGCACCTCACAATGTTTTGTAGAGTTTGGAATTTCCCTAATTTTCTTTGACATAAAGTAAATACATTTAATAATAACAAAGAAGCATAAAAGGTGTTTCCAAAGGAGACTAAAAACTAAATTCCAATCATTCAAAAAGAATGTTACAGGATACTTAAACTTTACTAACATTTAAGTAGCAGCCATGCTGGGAAACATTTTTCCCAGATATACTTGGCCAACATGGAACATGTCCATGTGAGATAAAGGCGATGGCTCATTTATAATACAAAAATATACAAACTAGTAAAATATAGGCAGAAATATAAGCACTTCACATCAATACAATGTAGTAAATGTGGCAACTTGTCTTTAGGCACATTTTTTACAGTTAACAATTTGCAACAATAGAAAATGAATAATAAACATCACAGAAACTGCATAGATCACACATGCACCACTGAGACTGAACACTGGTTAATAATATTTCATTTCTTCTTATGGATGTTGCTTGCGGTGTTAGTTAAAGTGAGAAGGCCAGCAGCTTGCTTGTTTATTTACTTTTATTTATTTATTTTTTTACTATTGTGGGACAGGATTTTTCCATAATGTAAGACATATTTTAGAAATAATGAATTGCTGCAGATATTTTAGACTTTTCCACAGCCTTACATATGTATGAAAATCCTGTCCAGATTATAATGTTATTATAAACACACATAAATTTATGGTGCATGTTGATCTATGCACTAACCGGTCGGGTTCGGACAATTGAACTCATCAGAGCTGTCCCCACAATCCTTTTCTTCAACACACAGCCCATGTGACACAGGGGGAGGGGCAAATGGTCAAGAGAAGAGGACATGACGTTACACAAAAGACACATGAAATGATCAACAAAGACAAATGAGGGAAATCTGTTGAAAAAGACACAAAAAAACAAAAAAGATGAAAACATGTCAGCAGCTCACCGTTATCACAGCGCCAGTTGATGTTGATACAGCGTCCGTTATTACAGGTGAACTGAGTGAGCGGGAAACAGGTTGGGTATGCTGACAAC
Organism: Enteromius unitaeniatus; assembly: GCA_032359435.1. Classification (NCBI taxonomy): domain Eukaryota; kingdom Metazoa; phylum Chordata; class Actinopteri; order Cypriniformes; family Cyprinidae; genus Enteromius; species Enteromius unitaeniatus. The sequence continues at coordinate 167,780 of JAUMHI010000052.1, forward strand.
GTAATCATAAATTAAATATCAATTAAAACACAACATTAACCAAAACTCTTTATCCCACATAACCAAAGGCATAGAAAAGAATAATAATAATGCTAGTTGCCCATAAATAATAAAAGATGACTTGGTGACTTTATGATTTACAAGGTTCAGTTCACAAATGTTCATAACATCTTTTTAATTAGTTACATTTCCTCATCTTCCTCATCAATGTGTTTAATAGCAGTAGTAATATAAGAGTTGTAGTAAATAAAATGGCAATAAAATAGACTTAAAAAGTGATAATAGGTTAACTATTTTGTGACATGAGCCATTACACTGATAAACTAAACAGATATAATTCAAAATGTTGAAAATATTTACAAAGTAATAAATTCAAATAGTTAAATATCAAACATTCTCTTCAAAGAGGAAACTGACAAAACTTGCACTGAACTAGTTTTTTTTTTTAAGTATCACACACATACTAATGGCTGAATTTATTAATATTAATATATTCAGCCATTAGTATGTGTGTGATACTTAAAAAAAAAAAAACTAGTTCAGTGCAAGTTTTGTCAAAGTATCACACACATACTAATGGCTGAATTTATTAATATTAATAAGCTGGCATCAGCATAAAGGGGCATCATTTACCGCAGGATGCAGGCTCATCGGAGCGGTCCCCGCAGTCATCATCCAGGTCACATGTCCAGGATATGGGAATACAGCGGCCACTGGCACACGAGTACTGATTGGGAGGACAAGTCCGAGCTGCAACAGAGAACCACAACACTCATGTGTAAATGTGTGTCATCATCATATATATAGCAGATATACACATGAAAAAATTATAGTCCTTCTCTTCCTAGACTTAGAATCCATTTCCCACTGCTTTTCTGTGGAAATACTTAATATTCAATATATCCTGCATTACATATTTATTTTTTAGAGCACTTAACATGCGTACAGTGAGGCAAAAAAGTATTTGGTCAGCCACCAATTGTGCAAGTTCTCCCATTTAAAAAGATAAGAGAGGCCTGTAATTTTCATCATAGGTATACCTCAACTATGCGAGACAAAATGAGAAATTATTATTTTATTTTTTTTAATTTTTAAAAGATTAATTTCGTAAATTCCTTTGTAAAATAAGTATTTGGTCACCTACAAACAAAAAAAGATTTCTGGCTCTCACAGACAGACCTTCTTTAAGAAGCTCCTCTGTCCTCCACTCCTTTTGTCTCTCATAGTTGAAGTATACCTATGATGAAAATTACAGGACTCTCTCATCTTTTTAAGTGGGAGAACTTGTACAATTGGTGGCTGACTAAATTATTTTTTTCTCCACTGTATGCAGTTTTAAAAGTAAAGTAATGTGTATTGTCTGCTGTAGGACTTATTGTGGATATAAACATTTTACTGGATTATTACCGTTATGAATGTTACAGTACAGTTATTTTAAGTATGTTCTGTTAATATTTACAGCACAAGCTGATTGGCCTCTCCTGGAGGGTCTCTGTCCTGCAGTGGTTAGCTCCAACACTAATGAACTACCTAATAAACAACCTGAACCAGCTAATCAAGGCCTTTGGACTCATTAGAAACTTCTTGGTAAGCATGTTGGTAGTCTCACGTAGCCTGAAGGTCTGAAATACATGGAAGCATTTATTGGCCAAGCCCTGCCTGTGAGGATGTTTTACTGACATGTCAAACAACCAATCAAGGTTGGTTTCATTCAGCGTCATGTTTCAGGGCATGGAAATATCGTTACAATAACAGACCAGTGTGTAAAACTTTCAGACGTATTTTAAAGTCTGTATTTAAATATTTCACATACTTTTAAAAATCAAGTCTTTAGCTGATCCTGATAAGCACTGGTCATCACGGATGTAAACAGGACGGCTTTCTTCTTCAGCATCATGGCAACTTTGTTTCGACTGTATGTACGACTTTAAAGAATGCGACACACGCGTTACCCAGAAATCCTGTAAAGTTCAACCAATCTGACATAGGCTTCAAAACTCCTGAAGTATTTCCAGATAAGTGTACAACATCAGATGTTTAACCAACATTCCATAGGCGTGACTTCTGAGGCTGAGACTAGTGTGTTGGAGCTGGCTGAAGCTACAATCTGCTAAAGTACAAATGGACACACCTTGCTTAAATTCAATGCTTGTTCTTCTAAAACATTCTTCTGAAACCCTCCACCTCCCCAGCTCCACCGGTCTAGAACTGCTATGCTATTTATGTATGATTATTATGCCCTATTCATGAAGTGTATAGCACTTTTAGATTACTAAGCCCAAACACATGCTTGATTGAACAGATTGATGTCAATTAATATGTTACATTTTCAAGACTGCAGTGTAAAAATAGCACTTCTTACAAATATGTGCAAACAAAAAAGGAAAATGTGTTTTCAAACCATTTTATTTTATTTTCAAACTCAATGCCCCAGTTAATTCCAACATTTTATCCAAATTGACATTTTTATGCAATGGCTCTATTGCAGTCCAGAATTACTTGCAAATGCAGCATCATAGTCAGTCATATCCTTAAAATAGATGCAGTCTAAATTAAAGAGTGCAAACCATACAATTCAGCTATGAAGTAAAATATAGCACAGTTTGACAAAGAGCCCAGAACTGCGTCAGATATACCATGTGAGATAAACTCTATATTTACAAATGGTTGTCTAGAGAACATTTCAGCTGACTCAAAGTTTAGGAGAAGGTCATGACAGAACATCACAACTCAAACTAACCAGAGAAACAATTTTAGCTGGCCTTCCAAGTGGCATTTGTATGATATGAAAATGAGAACTAAAGTTCCAATTTTCAGATGTGTTTAAATTTAACCTTAGAATCTTCATGTCTGAGATGAACAAAATATGATGGACATCTGTGTGAGAGTTTAAAGTGCACTACAGAAAAGTGTTTATTAGGTGACTAGGTTTTTCTAGGTGCCACAGACTGATCGACTCCATGCTATGCCGCATTGCAGCAGTAATTCAGGCAAAAAGAGCCCCAACTAAGTATCGAGTGCTGGACATGCTCATACTTTTCATGTTCATACTTTTCAGTTGGCCAAGATTTCTAAAAATCCTTTCTTAAGTAATATTCTAATTTTCTGGGATTCTGAATTTTGGGTTTTCATTAGTTGTCAGTTATAATCATGAAAATTAAAAGAAATAAACACTTGTATACATTCATTCCACTCAGACTGATATATATATATTATACAAGTTTCACTTCTTGAATGGAATTAGTGAAATACATCAACTTTTTGAAGATATTCTAATTATATGACCAGCACCTATAATAGCTTACCTCCTTAGTATTCATTGATTATTATTAATCTGTGCCTATTATTATCTCTTCAAGCATTCTGGAGTGATGCTCAAAACTTACTGTGGAGTTTATGAGACTAGTTTACTTAACTGTAGGAAACTTCTCCAAGACATAGGCAAATTAATTATAGTTAGTTAGTTGTACAGTAAGTTGCCAATGTGTCAGAAATGAAAAAAAAAAATCAATAAATAAAATCATTCTTTTAGGAATTGAATCCCAGCCCTTCTTTTGGGATATTAATGACATTATATAGGACATTTACATATAAACATATATAACAAATTTGGAAATTTAGATCACTCTGTGTACCTGAGCATGTGGTGTTAGACTCATCTTCATCATTGCCGCAGTCGTTGTCTCCATCACACAGCCAACGCATTGGGATGCAGCGGTTATTTTGACACTTAAAGCGGTCTGCAGGGCATGTGTGCTGATCTACAGGTGGACAAACAACAAGCACTGCATGACACACATGGCTCGACACAAGAAGGGAGTTTTAAGTTAAACATGAGTATAGTCTTACGGCAAAGTTCAGCTGCCTCGTCGCTGTTATCCAGACAGTCATTATCTCCGTCGCATTTCCAGCGCTCTTGAATACAGCGGTTATTCTTACAGGCGAACTCTCCCGGCTGACACTGTGGAGGGGGAATGTAAGAAGGGTTGGCTGTGGAGAAACACACACACACATGAAATGTAAATATGTCAGCTAAAAGCCAAGCTCTGTGAAAAGAAACATCTGAAGAGTTTCTGTTACAAATATTCAGATACAGAAACCAAACCGCTTGATGTTCAGTTCAGCTGATTGTATCAACAGTTCAATCTAGAAATGATGCATTATCTGCCAGTATGGTTGAGCAGCTGGCACAAACAGATTTGCTGCAGCTCACCAAGCATTTCTAGCTTTGTTCTCTGTCAGGACTGAATGAACTCTTTTCCTGCTGTATTCCTCAGATTTCTCACCTGGGTCGCTCTGAACTGAGGTTTCTAACATGATTTCCTCAGCAGTAGTTAATCCTCTTGTGAACAGATCTTTAAAAATAATTTTTAACCATTTATAGTACAAAACACCATAGTTAATCACCATTTATATCAAAATTAGAAGTGTTGCAACATGCAGGTTTTAACAATAACTGTTATTGTTAAAAAAACAAATGAAACACTGATAACATTACAAATTACCATAATAGCGTATTTAATCCAAACCACTACTTGTCTTTCAGCATATAAGTGGCAGTACTAAAATATTGTTATATACTACTACTACACATGCAAGAAGATGAAAGATTATAAAAATGGGAGTCTTGACGTAGGCAGAAATACAGAGTCTATGAAAAGTCACAATTTAACCATTTTAAACAATAAACCGACACAGAGACATCTGAATATGTGTCATTGAACATTCAACAACCTATGAACGGTCCTCATCCTCCACACTTTTAAACGCTTACTCTGTACTTCCGCCTACATCAAGTGTGACCTTTTTAACGTAATGACGTATTATGCACATGCCACAACAGAGCAAGGCAAGCATTTGTGTTTATAAAGCGTATACAGCGTTTTTTTATGCCGATAGTTCTTATTCATCGTCTGATATAGTTTATAGCCCTTTGAAGCTGCACTGAAACTACTAATAGTAAGTCTGAAGACATCTCAGTAAATATGTAAATAGATTTTGCTAGTTGCATGTTTAGTCTTCAAAACAACCAAGAGAGCAAGCTCATCATTGTGAATGCTATCCACTTTCATAATGCTGGCAAAGATAAAAGGGCATTATAGACCTTAAACTAAATGGCAATTTTGGTTGATAGTGTGCATTACCTTTACAGCTGGTGTTGTCTGCGGGGTCCAGTAATTGGTCCTCAGCGCAGGCACATGACCTGCCTGTTGGAGTGGCCAAACACAGACTACTACAGCCACCGTTATTGGCTCTACACGCATTACTTCCTGTGATGAACACATAGGGATAATATCTGATTAACATTCAACAGCCAAATGACCTGGATTCCTACTAGGAAATTTTGTCTTGCATTGCAAAAACATCAGATAATTACCCAGCTGCTGTTGGGCATCGTACATGCGGATCTCAAAGATGGGTGGCCGTTCGTTGCGTAGCAAAGTGACCGTTTTGGTGTTCTGGTCCAGTTTATATATGCTGCCGCTGCGGTACTCATTCCAGAACAGGAAATGTTTGTAGTGGCACAGGCCAAAGGCATGGTTTAGCTCATGTCCTTCATAAATCGTCTAAGAAGAAAGAATATGGTATTACTTAATTGACAACTGACAATTAAATTGACTGTTCTAGTGTTTTCAGCTGTCATCTCTTGTTTTCATTCTTAAATGCATACATATGTCTCATATAAATATAATCTATTAGTTCAACAGTGTGAGAGCACCTTGCGTGCAGTGGTGTTGAGATAGACCATCTCTATTCGGTCATAATAAGCATCCACCCAGTACAGGATGCCCTGAGGGATGTCCAGACTCAGGCCGTTGGGCCACAGAACCATCTTTGACGTCAACAGAACGTTACGGTTGGTTCCGTCCATCCAGGCCTTTTCAATCTTCCCTCGCTTACTCTCTTTTGGGTCCTCCTCCCAGTCAGTCCAGTACATCCAGCTAAAAGAAGAGAAATATTTGGATCAGTGTCATATTGCTGTGTCTTGTGGTTGTGCATACAGAAATAGATTTTGTAGATTTTTAGGCAATAAAGTTGTATGATTTTATAAAAAATTTCAACGAAATCAGGAAATCACCCATGCCGAGGGTCCACCACAATAGCTCGAGGATGGGTCATTTTGCCCTCAATGAGAGTCTTCCTGGTCTGAGATGCTTTCTCGAGCCGAGCAACACTGATGGTCTTCTTGGGACCATCATCTGTCCAGTAAAGATTGTTGGCCATCCAGTCCACAGCAATTCCTTCAACAGTGTGAATACCTGAAAAATAAGAACAAGTCAGAATAATTACAGAATAAGTCATAACAACACTAATAATTCTGGTTATAAGACAAATTGGAAATAAAAACAGCACCTTCTTTAAGAATGATATCTCTTTCTGTGCCATCAATCTTCTGTCGGCCAATCAGATAGCTGGTGGCATCAGCAAAGTAGATGAAGTTACTCTGTGCATGGAAGTCCAGAGCTCGAGGGTTCATTAGGTTCTCAATGGGGATCATGTATTCATCCTGAACTTTAGGGTTGATGTCCATACCACGGATAACGCCTGGACGACCCTTGCCATACACCAGAAATAACTCGTGCTCAGGCTCTGGGGATTTAGGGTAGGATTACACAAATTTGTCATTTTTCATACTATAAGAATGCCAATAACAAAGAAAAGGAGGTGTTTAAAATATTTAAAAACCTTGTTTGAAAGATGTGCTGGGCTGTAATAATGTTCTCTTTGTATTATTACTTTTATGTGTTTTTTTATGGCTTTTCATTTAAATTTTTTCCAAAATATGTAAAATTTAAAAGAACTATGATGGTGGTAATAATGTCTTTCTCACCATCAAATCTAATTCCTCTTTGTGTCTTTTTCAAGGTCATGTGTTCAGAGGTCGCTGAGAAGTCGCAAATCAATGCTACCAATGCTTCATTGCATATTCATAGCAAACTACTGGGAATCAATATTGGGGTAAATAGAAAAATAGAAAAAAAACTTTATCTTTGTAATCTGAGTCAGCTAAAGTGTGTCCAACCTACAGCTTGATATGCATCAATACCACAAAGAACTATAAGTAAAGAAATGTGCAAGAGCTTAAAATTACTAATGCTCAATTTAGCTAAGCCAAACATGACTAACAATAATCCAGTTTTATAATGTACAAAATGTGGCCAAATTTTTTTATTGACATCCGCAGTTATGTATGCATCGAGCCATGCCTTTTCACAACAAAGAATGACATTTCATTGCTTACTGCTTTACTACATCTGATTATCATACATTTAATTAATACATTTTAGACACAATAGTTCCACACAGTGCCATATGGTTCCAAACCAAATCACAACAGGATCATTGAGTGCATTTACATGGACCCTCTTAATGCGATTATAATGAGATTTTGACAATATTGCGATTAAACTTAACTCATGTACGCCGATTTTAATAGAAATATTCAGACATGTAAACACCTTAATCGCAGTATTGCTGATCTGACCAGTCTTTTACGGCTTTTACTACTGTTTCGGCTATTAATAGTTTAGTTTTGTGTGTAATGGCACAATTATTATTTTTCGTTTCATTTTTTAAGTCAATTTAGAAAAACGTTTAGAGCGGATCTATTTGTTAAATAGCCTATAAGTTTTTGTTTTTTTAAAAGTAAAGACCAAGCGGCCAGCGGCAGAAAGTGAGCTGATGCCTTTTCAAATCATCATGACTTAAAATAAAATCAATGTAGCCTACATACTAAAATAATTCAAGCGTCTAAAATTTTTTAACGTTAAACCTTACTATAATAAAAGTACGCTATAGCATATCCACATGTCTTCAGAGACTGCAGGTCGCTCTCCAGGAGTCACACGGCAGTTCCCGATTTAGTCGCGCAATTTAAATGAATCTATTTATTCGTGGCAGGGACACGTTTATTTT
>JAUMHI010000052.1:175796-188963 GCA_032359435.1 Enteromius unitaeniatus
TTATTTTCGTAAGTCCAGCACATTTTTTAAACTAATGCATTTCAATTGAATGCATCTTAGTTAAAAAAATGTACTGGACTTAAAAATAATGAAATAAATAAGAATATGGAAATAGCATGTAAATGGGAGTGAAAAGCTTGCTCTTGACATGTAAACATCATAATGCGATTATGTCCTTACTTTGATTATTGGAAATAAGCGCATTATTTGTGCGCATGTAAGCGTAGTCATTGTGTCTTCCAACAAATAAGATTTTATTTTTTAAGAATTTACTAGAGACAGACTGTGAAAAATTTGCAATGAGAAGGTGTGCTTTTGGTGAATTTTTCTTTTATTGGGAGTTTCCAGCTCAGATGCAAAATGTATGGTAGTAGAGTATGAATCAGTGAGTTTACTGCTATTCACGACACAATAAAGCACCCTAAAAAGCATTTCTTCACTTTGTTTTCTCCTACTTTGTTAGTAGTTTACCAGATTATCATTGCTTATTTGCAATGATTTTAGCCCTGATTTTCACTCAGCAACAGTTTTGTGTGTAAACATATGTATTGAACTATGCAGTTTAACTCTCATAGATAGGGTGAAATCTATTATAATGTCACTCACTCTTGCAAGATTTGCCATCGTTGCCAAGGCTAAAGCCAGACCGACAGCGACACGTCCAGCTCTTGTGGCTGTTGCCCAACAGACAGATGTCTGAACAACCTCCAGCTTTTCCAAACTGATCTGGTTCACAGGCATGACTCCGCACTAAAGAAGAAAAACAGGAGAGTTAGACTAAGCTGGAGTTGAGGTGATGTTAGACTGCAGTGTAATTGCTGCATTTTAAGCAGTTTATTCAAGTATACTACTATACACTAGTTCAACTGCATTAGGTGAGAAAAAGACTGATACCAGGGGGTTGGCGTCTCTGGTGGTAAACATGTAGAGCTCCTCCCTTGTCGACACGGGTGACCACCTGATAATCTGAACTGTTGAATCGATTGACGCGGATCACGCTGGTCTTAGGCTGCATGTTAGCATTGTCGGAGTTTGTGGCATATAGATAGTTCTCAAACACTGTGAGCCCATAAAGATGTTCAATCTGAGAAAAAAAAATATCATTATTCCATTAGTTCTATTATTTGGGAAGTTGTGTTTGCTTTGTTGGCTTAAGTGAGCAAGACACACACATAAACACACCACTTATCCTTAGGCTGAGCAATATATGATAGCCATTACTCAAGCAGAAGACAGATAATAAAATAACTCAGTAGCACTAATGAAACACTACTGTCTATTTCACCTACTAAAGCATTGGTGTATAGCTAGCCAATATAAGAGACTCTTTCAAAAAAGCAAAGAAGGAAAGGACATGATATGTGGTCAGGTATGGTTTCCCAATTTGTGCTCTGCATTTAACCCATACAAGCGCACAAACGCAGCAGTGAGAAGTGAACAACCACACAGATGCGCCATGAACACACACCCGGAGCAGTGGGAAACCAATGCTGCGCCCCGCCAGAAGCAGTTGGGGGATTGCTGCCTAGCCCAAGGGTCTCACCTATATTGAATATTACATGTTATCGAAGGAGGAGAGAGCACTGGATTTTCACTCTCACCACCTACAATCTCTGCCGGACCTGGGACTTGTACCTGCAACCTTCTGGTTACAGGTACAAGTCTCTATCCACTAGTATAGAGACTTTATTAACACAGTGAGGTATGATTGAACTGATGGACGGACAGATGGGTGGTAGAATTAACAGATGAACAGGTGGATTCAAAGGTGGATGATAATTGATAAATGGTGAACATTAGGATGGACAAATGACAAGATGGTCAGATGAATTAACAGATAGATGTTTATATGGACAGAAATTTAGATGGATGATCTGATTGCTGAACAGATAGATGTTTAACTATATAATAGTCAGATGGATGGATGGATGGTTAATTCCTGAATGAAATTTGGACATGTGGATGACTAAAGTGCAATAGGATGAATGTGTGATTGGATGAATAGATGATTGTTTGGCTAGCACTGCATTCTATTGTACATAATTCTGTGCAACATGTGTTGCTTTAAATGTGTTTTATGTATAAACCTTAAAAATTCCCTAGATTAAGAGGTGATTGGTGGATGAATGGAATATATAGATCATGGATACATTTAATTGAAGTCTATGTGTATAGCATTTTTCATAATACAAATCGTTGCAAAGCAGTTTTACAGAAAATTAAAGCTAGATTTTCTTCATAAATGTTTGGAATAAATGCATGGGATCTTTATCTGTTGACTGAAAGAACTTTTGAGAAGAATAAAATTCATGCCATCTCCAAATTAATTTAACGTTACATGTAATAAACAAAGTAAAGGTTATGTGTATTTGTCATGCTGTCCAAATGGAAGAGCTTTGATCTTGGAGTTTTGGCCCACACCCAGTGTACTTAAGATAGGAATACAGATGGGGTAAGGAGATGGGGATGGAGATAAGTAAGGAGATGGGGTGGTGGAGGGATGCTGAAAAACTAAAAAAAAGCTTTGCTGTTTTTATATACCTGTATCAATTGTGGTCCCATCACGTTAATTAGGTTAATTATCTGAATGTGCTCCTCCCAAACTTTGTTAATAGAACCTCACATGTAGAGCAGTAATAAAGGAAAGTTCACCAAAATTTTATATTTAGCAACTCACTGTCTTTTAAATGATTCAGAACAATGCAGAAATTACTTTTTGAGCGAAACATATTCTTGCGCATAACATGTAGTATTTATAAGAGTCACTTTTTTAGGACATCTCAAAGTTATCTTTGGTATTTGCTCCTTACCAACAGTCCTTGAATGATGGTGTGTCTGTTTTTGCCCTCGTAGTCCACTACCTCGATGTAGTCCAGATAAGCATCAGCCCAGTAGACCAATCTGCTGACCAAGTCCAAGGTGATGCCATGCGGGAAAACAATTTTACTGTCCACCAACTTTGTTCGATTCTGTCCATCCATATCACAGCGTTCCACTTTTGGGATCTGCCCGTAGTCGGTGAAGAAAACCTTTCTGTTGAAGGTAATGTTGAGCAAGGTTATACTTGAGTAAACCTCATTTGACCATTTAACACATACTACAGATATTTAGTTAGCTAGTTGTGTACATGGATGGATAGAGGAAGTGTGAGTGTGAACATGTTCATACCCCATAGCTGGGTCCAGAGCAATGCCTTTAGGGTTGTAGAGTTCTTGATCCAAAAGTGTCACACATGTGACTCCATCTTTATCACATACAAAGATTCGATCATCCACGTCATCAACAAAATAGAAGTTTCCTGTCAGCCAGTCTATTGCCATCTGTTCTACATCTGTAAGAAACAAGGAATTGGGGGAAATGTAGATAAAACATAGAAATTATCTGTTTTGTTTTCATGTGTAATTTTTCTTGTTGTGTGTAAAATCTCTTTTGAATACTATAAATGTAAAATACAGTCCAGTCCAAATAATTGTCTCAGTTTAAATTGTGAGGACTAATTTGAAACTATTCTAGAACAAAAAATAATTTACAAAAAATTAATTTGCCTTATGATTAGTTGTAGGTTACGAGACTAGCTCAGTTGAGTCTGAGCACAATAATCAAGGTGCAGCAGGTGCAATGATATTATGCATCACCTAAAAACCCTGGGGACTATTTTCAGGCACTGCATAACATCACTGGTATGCAGTGATGGGAATAACAGCGTTATAAATAAACAGCGTTACTAACTGCACTATTTTTTCAGTAATGAGTAATCAAATTATTTACTGTTTCCCCTGTTCCCCGCCATTACTGTTATTGACAAGAAAACATTACTATAATTTATTATGTTATTAGCATTTTTTTTTTCAGTCCATCTCAGTGGATGTGCAGTGTAGCGGTATTTGACGTACCATAAACGCACGGTTCGCAATCACTTTGTCTCATTCACAAAAAGAAAGATAAAGAGAAAGAGTCTTTCACAACATGCAGACTTGACGCACTACATGTAAACAATATTCTTTGTTGTGTTTTCCTGTCAAAATAACGGAATTCTTCAGCTTTTTAAAGAACTGCCAGTTTTATATTGTTATTATTAGTAGAATTCCCAGTAGCTTTGTTATCTTATAATTTTTTGCCCTGTTTTTTATAGAAACATTAAATGATAAACAAGCACACCACCAATTAGTTTTATTAATTTAACATTTAATATTGGTGCCATCCAAGTTTGCCATTTGATTATTATTATTTTTTTTTTTTTAAGGAAGGCAGTAGTTACTTTCCCTGGTAGTTAGTTACTTTTATAATGTTGTAACTCAGTTACTAACTTAGGTACTATTTGTGAGAAGTAACTAGTAGCTATAACTAATTACTTTTTTAAAGTACTGTGCCCAACACTGCTGGTATGGCAGCAAAATTCCTTGATTATTATCAACATTTTAACTTTTAATTTTCCTCTTGTCTTCATACGCTATGTAACTATAGAAGAGTCAGGTCATTTTTGAGCATGATGCTAAAAGCACTGGAGATTGACTGAAAAAACGATAAAACTCAACTGTTTAACTCTAGGGAAGTTGGAAAAAAATAGCAGAGTGTTCCTTTAACTCAGACTGAAGCCTCAAAAAATCTTGCCCAATGAGATTTATTAATAAAGTAAATAAAAAGCATGCTATATGTGAATTCATTTGCATGCATGTAAAAGCATACAGTATAAACCTTTGTGCCCAACTGATTCAGACTAAGACAAGTGTTCACGTACCAATAAGAGCAGATTTTGGGTTTGATTATTCTGTAAATCTGTTTTGAAATTGTGCAAATAATAATACTGCAGTCTTGCATACACATTTCTCTTTTTCACTTCTACAATAACACCCTTTCTATTTGAAATAGCTGAGTCAGGGGACTCTCTGGAAGCATGTGCGCATGTTACACAATTTCCAAAATAGTTGTTTTAACAGCTGTGATCACTGTGGTTTTTGCTCTTTTGAAGCTTCCCCCTCCTTAATACACCTCATTCTGACCTTAAAATGTCAAATGTCTCAATGTATCAGAACCTCCCCTACTTTAACCCCAGACATACCATATATTTTAATGGGAAGTTGCTCATTTGAACATTAAGTGGCTGTAAAAATTGCACAGGAAAACATAGAAACAGTGACTGTTAGGGAAAAATGGTGCGTGAGATGCAGGAAAATCCAGACAGATGGAGCGATTGAAGGCTGAGGGGTGGAGACAGAGACAGTGTTGGCCTCTACAAAGGAAAGTTGGCCATTGTGCAAGGGCCAGACGTTTACCGGAATCAAGGGCTGTATCCCCAAAGGTGTTGTTTATTTAAGAGCCGAGTCCTGCTTAAACTTTTCCAGCTGCCCGGACTGAAAGCCAGTGATTAAAAACACAGATCAAAAACACCAAAAGACAGAGAAAAGAGCAAGTGTACCAATGAAGGTTGAGGAAGACGAATGAGTCTTACAGCAGCTGCTGTCTGAACAATGCAAGGATAGAGGAACGCCACAGAGACGAACCACAGAAACAGTGGGCTGAGAAACCTGGCTTAGCTCTCATTCTAATTCCAAGTAAAATTGTAGGTCTCAGTGGAAGGAGGGTAAGAAATTCCATTTGTGACAGCCTTCCCTCTGCACTGAAGGAAAACAAATGCTCTTAAGATTCTTGCTCTCATTTCCTGAGACAGCTTTGTATAAAAAATACTTTAGGCTAACAAACTAAGGTCTGTGTTTACATCTTGAAACTTTATTTTATTAATAGTGAGAGTAATAGAGTTTGTTTAAAGCTGAAATCTGCAGACAGCATGCCATTTTAAGAATGAGATCTGAAGTTCAAAACAAATGCCATCTGACAATATGACAAGTGATCTGGCATCTGTCCTGACCAGCCAGCTTTACAGCTATGAAATAAGTCATAGCCAACCTGAAGGCAAAAATGTTTTGTGACAATCACAGCCAATTACAACATATTTGATGTTTGAAGTGGGATATCAGACCTGCAACTGACAAAATGTCCCGTCACTGGTAATATAATGGTCACAGCTACTAGTAGAAGCAGAAACCCCTCTATTAAGACATCTGGTTAAAATCTAGTGTTAGGACTGGTCCACTCTGAAAACATTTTTGTGTTCCAAAGCAGGACAATTGTCTGTATAAACCAGTACAGTATTCCAGTAGTTCTTAACATCTGTGCATGTGTGCAACTGCTACTTCTGTGTGTTGAGTGGCAGTCAATCAGCTAATCATTGCTGAATAGCTACATTCTAAAATGACTGTAAAGCAGAGATTCCCAGAGATCATTGCTTTAACTAGACACTACTTTGTGGCTGTGCCACAGCATATAATGAGTTGGCTTGAGATCCTGGCCTAATCCTGTTCCTCTCTCATTCCTATGTCTTTTCAAAGTGTCTTCACAAAAATAAAGGCACAAAACAACTTGGCTTCTGTTTCAAGGCAAATAATAACCAACAAACAAAAAAACTAGAAAGATTTTTTATTTTTTCTCAAAATGAGTCATCTTTCTATTTTTCTCATGTTTCTGTGGTTGTACAATCAACAAATACATTTTTAACAAACATTATGTTGAGTTTGTCTGGTACAAAACTGCTCACAGAAGACATTAAGCAATTCAAAATCAAAGTACCATAATTAGCATTAATAGCATTTAAATTCTTCAAGTTAGGTTGGACTGCTTACAATAGATGGACTTGTGTAAGACTGCACACCAACATAACAAATTAAAGTCTGATGTCAAACTCCAAAAGCCTCACAACTACCAATATTTGGTGGAATATTTGGAACTCTATAAAGACCAAATATGAATCCTCAGATCTTAGAGATTTGGGCAAAAAAAAGGTGGGAAATTTACAAAAAGCAAGAAGCAAATCAATAAATAAACATATTGAAAAGCTATCAAGACATACAGATAATTAGAGAAAAACAGTGAGGGGTCGAGAGATTAACACCAAAACAATGCCCTGAATGTTGACAGAGTCAAAAACGTGTGGCAGAATCCCTGGAGCGTGAGCTGATTTAAGCACATGACTGTTTAAGAGGCTTTCCAGAAACTTTTGTACCAAGCAGACCTTATGTCAGAGAGCCGCTCCCTTCTGCTTTATCCCACATTACTTCATCGCACATCCTGTCTTTCCGCTATTTATGCTGTGACAAGCCAAATTTATGTGCAACAAATAAGTTTACTGGAATGCCGCAAGTCAATAACCCTCTGACATTTCTGACAAACATACATGACATTTTGGTCCACCTCATCTCTTAATTTTTCAAGACGATGAGAGACACATGCATTTCTTTAAGAGATCACATAGTGAAGAGAGAGAGATAGCCTAAACATCTCCACCTGTGTCCATTTTCATGTTTTCATGGTAAAGCTCCAGAGCTACAGACGGGTGGGGGGGGTTGGGTCAACCACAATGTCTGGAAAATGTTCCACAAAACAGAATATAAATATGCTGCAGCAAACCCCAGCAACCTACACAAACCACTCATAAAACACACACATAAACAGAGACATATGGACATGCGGATAATGGCTTCCGGAAGAGTCCAGTCCACGCAGATGCTGTATCTCACAGGCTCAACAAACCCATTTCAGCAGATTACAGATTTCCCCCTTTGGTAGAAATTGCATTTCCCTTTCCCTAGTGAGTGCCCGTAGCCTGCACTCACATTGCACTTTAGCATTCTGCAAACCCACCTCTTCCAAGCAGGCCAGGGAGAGCTAAACGAACATTTTGGAGTGCTCACACGGTATGTAACGGTATGAGATTTTTACGGTATGATAATAGTCTCAGAAAATATCACGGTTTCACGGTATATGGTATTAAAATCATTATTATTATTATTATAATCATCAGCTACAATGACCCTTAAATGGATAAAAAGTCACTAATCGCGCTTTCGCTTCCAGAGCGGACAGGCAGGACTCAGAGGCAAGACTTGAATTTTAAATGTGAACATTTATTAAAACAAAAAACAAACAAAGGAAAGTGCGAGGAGCAAAGTAAAGAGTTACAAACTAACATTCAATGTTATCGACTGACAGGACATGGGACGTGTTATTTATACAAGGACTAATCAAACACACCTGGACAAACACGGCTGGCAGAGGATGAACACTAATGAGGAGGGGTTACAGATGAGAGACATGAGGGAGCTGACAGGTAAAAACAAACAAAGAGCACATGGACCAGAAAACAAACACAGGCATGAGACACAGGACAGGTGTTACATAGCCCCCCCTCTAAGGATACAACAACAACAACAAAAAAAGTCCTGAGGGCGGAGCAGACGTGCTCTCCTGAGCAGACCAAACAGTTAATTCGCCTTCCAAGGCGGAGCAGGCGGCGGAGCAGCCCACCTGGGTGGGATCAACGGAGACTATGCTCTCCAGGGCGGGACAGACGGCAGGGATGACCATGCTCTCCAGGGCGGAGCAGGCGGCAGAGAAGCCTACTGGGGCAGAGCAGGCAGCAGAGACCTCCTTCGGGGCGGAGCAGGCGGCAGAGAAGCCCACCGGGGCGGAGCAGGCGGCGGTAAAGCCCATCGGGGAGGAGCAGGTGGTGGAGAAACCCACCGGGGCGGAGCAGGCAGAGGAGACATCCTGCTGGGTGGACCAGATGACGGGAACGCCTTCCAGGGTGGATCAGGTGGCGGGAACGTCCATCTGGGTGAGACAGACAGCGAGGCCATCTTTCAGGGCAGAGCAGAAGACAGCAGAGCTTCTCTGGTTTGGCAGACAACGACAGAGCCCTCTTGGGGCCAC
The DNA here is from genome assembly GCA_032359435.1 of Enteromius unitaeniatus. NCBI lineage: Eukaryota > Metazoa > Chordata > Actinopteri > Cypriniformes > Cyprinidae > Enteromius > Enteromius unitaeniatus. The sequence goes on from JAUMHI010000052.1 coordinate 184,560, forward strand.
CAGACTGACATTGCGCCCTCGATAACCAAACGGTCAGTGAATGCGCCCTTCGAGACCAGACTGGGAATAAATACGCCCTTCGAGACCGACTAAGCCGTGAGTACGCCCTCCTTGGTGGCGGATACGGCCACTCTGGTTCCGGATCACAGACTGGGTCTGGCGGATCCGGCCACTCTGGTTCCGGATCACAGACTGGGTCTGGCGGATCTGGCCACTCTGGTTCCGGATCACAGGCCTCAGCCAACCCTACTGGCTGGGGAATCAGAACCGACTGGACAATACACGACCCCTCATTTTGTGTTAAGGGGCTGGGACCAGTTACTGACTGGTTTGAAATCGTGAAGGCCTTCTGCAGCTTCTTAGGCTGCGTAACCGGGACAGACTGGACTCCACACGGCCCCTCGTACCGTGCTACAGGAGTGAGACCCGCTACTGACTGGTTAAACAACGTGAGGGCCAACTGCAGCTTCTAAGGCTGCAAAACACGAACCGACTGAGGAGACAACAGCACTCCTGGCTGTATTACTGGTACTGACATGACCGTTAACAGTACCTTAGGCTGTAGGACACAAACCAACTGGGCTATGCACGGCCCCTGACACCGTGAGACGGGACTGTAACCAGTCTTTTTTGGCCTAGAGACCGCAAGTCTTTTAGACGGTCTTGGCAACCCTAAAGCCGGGTTGGAAACCGTGAGGGATTTTGATGCTACTGACAACCCTGAGGCTGGATTGATGTTTGCCTCCTCGGCCGCCATTTTGAGCGCGAGTGCACCCAACTCTATATTTCTCCTCCCCTCGCTGGAGGTGGAGGTGACAAGCATGGTGGCCTGGGCTGCGAAAACAAAACCGAAACCACGTCCCACGGCTCGGCAGAGCGGGATGATCTTGGAGACGGACAGCGCCTGATGGCGAGCCAGGAACCGCGTAATTGGATCCGCGGATGCGGGCAGAGGTCTGCGAAGATTTGTGAATTTGCTGTGGTGAATGCCATCCTCTCTGTGGACAGTCGATCTGTCACGAATGCCGGCTGTCACTAATCGCTCAAAGCAAAGAGTTACAAACTGACATTCAACGTTATCGACTGACAGAGATAAAAGACATGGGACGTGGTATTTATACAAGGACTAATCAAACACACCTGGACAAACACGGGATGAACACTAATGAGGAAGGCGGGGTTACAGATGAGAGACATGAGGGAGCTGACAGGTAAAAATAAGCAAAGAGCACATGAACCAGAAAACATAAACACAGGTTTACACGGTTTATTGTAACAAACTTTTTTTACCAAAAAAAAAAAAAAAAAAACATGGAAGGATGAGTCTAACGTTTGGGGAGAAAAATTAAATAAAGCTTTGCATCTCCCATTTGAACAAAATAAGGAATAAGATATTTCTCTTTATATTAGACAAGAATAAATCAAGCTGTTCTTCTTCCTTAACAGCATATTTGTTGGATGGATGTAAACATGGATGTAAAAGAAACAGAAGTGTGTCTATAACTTGGATGGGTTGTCTGATATAATTGGTCTGGATTCTATAATTCAACACAAAATATTTTATTGAAAATACAATCAGGTGAACTTTTGTCTCTCTACACGAGAGGTCTACCAAATTAAAACATGGGCAAATGCTAATATATTTAATAACAGTAATATATTTCAGTCCCTACTTATTTTTTTTATTTTGACAGGTTGTACTAAACACCTTTGAGTTTTCAGTTTGTGTATTTGATGATATATATTATTTTTAATAAAATTATAAAATGATCATAAAGTGTTCACTGAGAGCAGCTCTGGATATGTTGATTGATCACATTTAAAACCACGAGCATCACACGGACTTGAGTGTTTACTAGCTATACTATAGCCAAAGGCGCTGCTCATTCATACAGAGACACAGAATATCGAATTTCAATATATGGCAGCCTTTTTGTGCTGTATATTTCACAGACACGCACATCGCGATTTCATTTACTGCACAGCAAGATTTTGATTTATACAATTACATGACTGGATTCCCTCTGCATCACAGAAATAATACGTCTTTAATATTTTTATGTTCACGGAGGGATGGTGCTCGCGAATATGGGAGAATATGTGGATATCCATCTTTAAGGACAACCCCGCAATAATTTTTCGGATAACCAAAATATTGCCACACTGCCTTACAATATACAAGTTTTTCAGCAGGAGATAGAGATTAGAATTAGCAGCCTCTGTATCAGACTTTTTCTCCGCTGTATGGTCTAAGCAGTCAAGCGCAAAGATGTTGCATATACTGCAGCGCGAGTGAGATCTGGTTTCATTTTTTATTTTTTTTTTAAACTGGTATTAAGCAAATGTGCACAATATGATAATCTTACATGTCAATATCACGATAAACCGCCATACCGGTATACCGTTACAACCCTAGCTTACACTAGTGGAACAAACCATGCTTTGGTGGTCAAACGCACTTAGGCTCGGATTGCCTAGTTTAAGTCCACCCTCAAGCATCTTTTTATTTAACGAGGCATTTGCAAAACACTTGAACCGGCAGCAACAATTATAGTTTGTTGAAGTAAAGAGAAAATACTGCAATATCCTGCACTGAGGTAAAAATGAAAGAGAAAAAAAGAGAAAGAGTGGAAAACATCTGGTCGTCTCATCTGCATGTCACACTGAGGTCATGAATCACAACAAACACATTTCCTGTGTGACCCTTCCAGAGACCGCCACGACAAACACTGCCGGGCCAAAACAGATCTGAACCTGGGTTCACAACAGCACTTCTACAGAAACGCTTCAGCTTTATGAAAAAACTACGGCATTTGAAAATATATCTTTAAATATATTACAAAAAATGTCTAAATCTGATATGGTGCGATAGGCCACTGTGAAAATACAAAATCACTTTAATTATGCAATTTAAAGTTGCTTCTTTAAAAAAAAGTTTTTATCACAAAACCTCTAAATACTTTCAAGTTTGTTTGAAAAAGCAAAATCATTTTCATCCAGAATGCTGCTTTCACCTCTTTATTATTATTCTCCCTTTAGATTTTCTTCCTCTCACGCGTGTGGCAGGCAGCCATATCTTTAACACTGAGGGCAGGAACTCAATAACTGGCAACAGGAAGCCAATGATCTCTTTATTGCTTCCTAGCAAGGGCACAATGGCGCAGTCAAGCCTGTGGCCTCTGACCTGTGATCGCGTGTCTGAGAAACGTGTTCAAATTGAACATGGAAATCACTGAAAAATTAGGCTGCTTGCAAACAAACCAGCACTTAATCCTGAAAACATTTCACACAAAATCAATGAGAGTCAGGTCAGAAACAAAATCTATGAAAGTATGTGAACACAAACATTCTGCATGTCTGCATACTTGCAAGAGTACATTTCTGGCATAAATTTCCATCTGGCCGGTAACCAGAGTGCCAGAGTTGTTGTAAGACCCAAAATATGCACTCCAGGTTAGCAGAGATATTTCCTGTCAAAACTAGTGTTGCAACTATAGAAGATGACAGAGAAAGCAGGCCCGAAACTGAATAAATAAGAGTAAAAGAGTTTTTAGTGGACAAATATGTGACCCTAGAGCACAAAACTTAAAGGTCCCCTAGAAGTGCTTTGAAACAAGCAGCGTTATTCTATGTGGGGACATAATTTCAATCGAAACAGGGAGACAATAGCCAATAACGTTTTGTTGACATCTTCTCTGTCCAGAACTGCTGAGCTCGGTCAAGCCGCATTTGACACACACAGTATATAGCTCCCTTGATTCAGTATGAAACTCTTACTATAATAATAATTATAATCGCTATGTGTGATTGCATCTCTTAATAGATGAAGTCCTGTCAGACTGTGAAAAGTTTGCAGGAGACAATGCGAAGCCAGTCCTCATTTACATTACAATTACATTGCCTGAATCGGCCCCAGTATCAGCTACAGTAGCTACATTGTGAACTACCTGGCATTCACCGTACAGAAAATAGTAACACTGAGGACAAGTGAACGATCTAAGCCGCAGCTTCAGCATATATTTATAGTGTAGGGGCCAGGAGCTTTAGATTCTAGAGAGCATGAGAAGCTGAAGTACAAGGTGACGTCAAAAAAGAGGCTTATAGATAACCTTAAGACTAACATATTGGTGCTACCACCCACATTTTGATTTCAGGGGGACTGTAGGTAGCATGGGTATATTTTGTAACAATAGTTAACATTAAATTGTATGCCTCAAAATGACAACATTTATAAGGATATTAAGTAAGGGATAATGTAGAGGTAGCCGGTAGTTATCGCAGAAATAAGCCCCGACAGTGTGATCAGGACCTGACGTGCAGCGTATTTGGCTACTTGCCACATAAGGAAAAAAAACTGGACATGAATATGAATTTGAAACATTTTATTGGCATATTTGTTTTAAA
>JAUMHI010000052.1:189063-206081 GCA_032359435.1 Enteromius unitaeniatus
GCAACCAGTCGTCCTGTCCCTGCAGCTGAAAAACACCCCCACAGCATGATGCTGCCACCACCATGCTTCACTGTTGGCACTGTATTGGACAGGTGATAAGCAGTGCATGGGTTTCTCCACACATACCGCTTAGAATTAAAGCAAAAGTTGTATCTTGGTCTCATGAAACCAGAGAATCTTGTTTTTTTACCATCTTGGAGTCCCTCTGGTGCTTTTTAGCAAACTCCATGCAGGTTGTGTCTTGCACTAAGAAGAGGCTTCTGTCTGGCCACTCTGCCTTAAAGCCCAGACGGGTGGAGGGCTGCAGTGAAGGTTGAGTTTCTACAACTTTCGCCCTTCTCCCAACTGCATCTCTGAAGCTCAGCCACAGTTATCTTTCGTTTCTTCCTTAACTCTCTCACCAAGGCTCTTCTCCCCGATAGCTCAGTTTGGCTGGACGGCCAGCCCTAGGAAGGGTTATGGTCATTCCAAACATCTTCCATTTAAGGATTATAGAGCCCACTGTGGTCTTAGGAACCTTAAGTGCAGCAGAATTTTTTTTGTAACCTTGGCCAGAACTGTGCCTTGCCACAATTCGGTCTCTAAGCTCTTTAGGCAGTTCCTTTGACCTCATGATTCTCTTTTGCTCTGACCATGCATTGTGAGCTGTAAGGTCTTATATAGACAGGTGTGCAAGTCCAATCAGTATAATCAAACACAGCTGGACTCAAAAGGTGTAGAACCATCTCATGGATGATCAGAAGAAATGGACAGCACCGGAGTTAAATATATGAGTGTCACAGCAAATGGTCTGAATACTTAGTACCATGTGATATTTCAGTTTTTCTTTTTTAATAAATCTGCAAAAATGTCAACAATGCTGTGTTTTTCTGTCAATATGGGGTGCTGTGTGCACATTAATGAGGAAAAAAAAATAACTGAATACACATTTTGCATTTCCGTAGGCAATGTCAACATATCTTGATGATAGCCAGAGATAATTAAAAAAAATCTTTGAGTGATATCTGAGTAATTTGAAATTATTATTATTATACTTTTGTTATTAAATTTAGGTCTACTACAATTTGCCCCACAATAATTTTATAGCGCATTTACCGCACAACTAAGGCTTGGATAATAAAAGATGAAATTATATTATGCCTCAATGAAAAGAATTTAAAACATTTAGATATATTACACAACGAGTAAGCCTATGATTAAAATTGTCAATCGTCTAGCCTATGTCCAGACTACGAACACAGACTTATTATTCATTAAGCTGTTCATTCAAAGAAAATAAAACCTTTATTACAGATTTTTTAAATCTTTTCTGTTACAGATCCACGTAACTAAGTGACATATTAGCATAATGCCCGCCCACGTTCTACATCACGAACAAGTTGCCCGCCCACAAACAGTACAATTTCCATCCCAGCTATTCATTGGCTGATTTTACACGTGATTCAGAGCCATCACGCTGAAGGCGTTCCCATAGAGTCCCATCGACGTGGCTCGAGTTCCTGAAGAGGAACTAATTGAAAGTTCAGTCACACAGCAGACACTATGGGTATGTAAGAAATAGTCTGGTCTGCACAGAGAGAGAGAGATACACACAGTGCTCTATAATAGTCAATCTGATTCATTGTCTGACTTTAGCATGAAGAATGAAAGGAAATTTTCTGCACTTTTAATGTAGTCTGAGTCTTAGCAAAGTGAAGAGTCTGTCTGCAAGACGGCTGAACACACACACACACACTTTGAGCTGTCTTGATGCTAATGCTCAGACTGATGATTAATACTGTAAATATTTCCAGCTAGCTGCAGACAGAATCTCAATGTTTTCACTAAAATACTATTTTATAATACTGTGAACTACAACAAGGATGCAAATATAGGAGAGAAACCAAATATTTAATATGGATAGGTCACCCAAAAATTAAATATTTACTCAAACTTGTGTCATTCCAAACCAATCTGACTTTCTTCCATTAAACACCAGGGAAGGTATAACAAAATGTTCACAAAAAAATGGCGGTTCCCCATCAAAGTTGAACTTCTGCAGTGTTGATGATGAAACTATGAGTCAGTGTTTAAAGGCAAACACACCAATACAATCAGATGACAGTAGTCACATGTGCTGACAATGCAGTAAAAGGGCTCCTAAGCGATGGAATCTCCAGATTTCTTTCTCTTCATGAAGCTGTTTGTTTAGCATGTATGGACTGTAGGCCATTTCTAATAATTGAAAGCTGTCTGTTGAAATAATAAGAAAGGAGGGTGAGAAAAGATTTTGGAGATGTGTGTTGGCATGTCCAAGCCAAGACTATCATCTGCCTTTGAGTAGGGCCTACACGGTCAGCCCTTGAGGGAGCTGGCTGTCCTGTGTACGCCTGCACCCTGCAGATTGGGTCACACTGTGGTCATGAAGGTGTCAAGGATGAGGCAGGTGATCAACCTCGAGACCCAACAGAAGGTGGCAGGTGGAGTAGCTTGGGACAGGATTGTCCCAGGCTACATCTACACTAATACAGATAAATTGATCTTTTTATTTATTTATTTTTTTAAGTCTAAAAATGCTCCACGTCCACACTATAATTTTCAATCATTTCCAAAGAGTTGATCATCCACACTGAAACGATTGAAAACGCTTAAGTTCCTGTACTGTGCATGCGTGAAATGTAAGACGATTCAATCTGTGTCATTTCCATCTGCCGTTTATTTACTTTCCGGCTCTTTGAAACGTTGCGGCAAAAAGTCGCGGAAAACGTCTCCAGGTTACATGATTCCTTGAGGGAACGAGACACTGTCCAGAAACGCTATGGGAACACCTTCTGCGTGACACGCTCTGAATTTGCTGTAGAATCTGTCCAATGGAAGGGCACGCCGTCATGTGACGTCAGACCAGGAAGTATTTAAGGAACATACGGCACAGCTAGTGCTATCTTTCATCTGTCATGAAGAACTGCACCAGCAGAGCGCGTCAGAGGTATGGCATCAAGACGCAGTGTCTCGTTCCCTCAAGGAACCAAGGACGTTCCTTTTAGGCAACTCAAAACTATGCCGGAAACACTATGGGAACAAGCCTGCCTTGTGTCTAGCCTGCCTTGTGTATGTCTCAACATACACCACTAGGATGAGAGGACTGATGCAAGTGTCCAGACCGTAGTACTGGACAAAATTGGAGGGGGTGGACTATCCCGCAGCATTGCAGATGTCCGATGCAAATGAAAGAACTACGAAGTATCGTCTGTAAAGCCTGGACTCTCTTTCTTGAGGAGGAACCAACTCTATGACGTCCTTCCTCAGAATGGTATTACTTCTTGTTCCATGACCAGAGCCTGCTTGGGGCTCACCATAGTGAGCGTGACGCCGCTGAACTGAGGCGGAGGAGACTCGAACTCTCAGAATCGATAACCTCTCTATATAGTCCGCAGGACCCACTGAGAGACATTCGGCAGTTTTTTTAATCTGCTAGACTGTCTACTAAGGGAACCAGCTTCCTCTTTGGTGGCTCGTCGCCAGGGACTATAGAGAGAAGTTATAGAATCTGAGAGTTTGAGTCTCCTCCGCCACGCTGCAGTGGCGTCACGCTCACTATGGTGAGCCCCAAGCAGGCTCTTGTTGATTTTTTCCCCGTATTTATTCAAACCTCGGTGTGCAAATCGGGGGAAAACGGCAGGCTCCGATGTGGAGGTGGTGGCCAAGCACGCAAAAAGCACTCATCGAGCCTTTTTCTCGCCCGGCCAATCAATATTTAATTTATCTACGGCCCTAGTGACCACCTCCAACAGCTCTTCATATTTTAAAGACTGGGGCTCATTGACACTCTCAGCCTCATCCACCTCAGAGGATGAGAGCGTGAGGGTCGAGCCCACTCCATGAGAGGAACAAGCGGGCTTTCCTGGACCGAAGCAACCTCAGCTTTTATCTGGCCCTTCTAAAGCTGTTGAGGCCTTTCACACGTTTTCACACACACAGACAGACTTTTCTTGAACAGAGACACAGAGAGCACATTCTGAATGACAGAAAGTTAGCGCTAGCTGTGCCTTATATACTTCCTGGTCTGATGTCACATGATGTTGTGCCCTTCCATTGGTCAGATTCTACAGCATATTCATAGCGTGTCACACAGAAGGCGTTCCCATAGCGTTTTCGGATGCAGTTCAAGTTCCCGAAAAGGAAGCAGAGTTTTTTAAATGGACTGAAAATGAGCTGGAGCATGTACAAACTGATATTAATGTTTAACAGGGCTGTCACAATTGAGAGCAAACAAAACAACTGTTGTACAATGCAGTCTGCCATCTCAGTTGAATTGGTCACATGACTTCATCATATGACTAAAATGTGTCAATAGGTGTGTTCGACCACAAGAAATCGGCTGCCGCCTTACAAAACAATGTATTCTGGTAAAATCATTTGTCCGACTTTTATCAGCGCTGCAGCCACCTTTCGATCATATGTGCCATCAAAGTACCGCAAGAGCAAAACGAGAGCAGTCGCACAGGTCAGGCGCTGCAGTTGCTCAAAATCTGCTGCAAAAGCCTTGAAGACGACACACTTTATTCTCATTGGTCAGATTATGTAATTTACAAGCACAATGTGTGCTGCCTGTTTTTTTCTTAAAAAAGTTCCTGCATGTAATCAATCTTTATATGGAATATCTGATATTCAAACAAAACATTAATGATGAAAACAAAGATTAGGCGATATGGTAAAAATATATTCGTATTGTATAAGAGTAAAAAAAAAGAGGCCTAACTACACTGAATAAACTGCTTAGATTTGAAAAATGTCCTGTAGATAACTACAAAACAAAGATACAAATAATAAACGTCATATTGCATTACATTAAAGTCACTACGGAGACCTATAGGTGTCCGACCTGACGACCGTCTCTTTACTCCTCCCCCGACTGCAAGAGGCTGCTCTGAGAACTGGATTTTCAAATTTATCCACTTTGGAGAGCGTTTTCAAAAAGCTTGGTTTTCCTTGACCAAAAACTGCCACACAGTATTATACCATATTGTAGATTTGTACATATTTTACCCGTGTGCAGTGTTATTTATATAATATGAATCATATGTTATATTACCTTAAAATAAAGACAATTGGCTTTATTTTATTGTGGCTAACAAAGAATCAGAATAATAAAAGTGGTAGCCTGTTCAATATTTACAAGCTGAATGTCAATATCCACTACAATATAATGTATGCTACTTGAAGTTGAGTGATGCTCTCTTCTGTTATTTCTCATAGCATTGCATATAGATTTATATGCTGGTTGGTATATGATTACATATTTTGGTTGAGGTTGAGCTGTGCTCTTTTCCTATTTTGCTCACAGAATTATATACAGTATATTTATATGCTGGTTGATTATATGATTATATGTACTGGTTGAGGTTAAGCATGGCTCTCTCCCATGTCACTTTCACTGTTTGAGGTTGAGTGTTACTCTCCTTGTTATTGTTATTACTCTCAAAGCCGTTATGCTGCTTGAGGATGTAGCTGAATTTAGCACTCACGTTTTCCTTTCTCATTCTCATCCCTGCAGTATTATTTTTCAGGCTGAGGTGGCATGTTATGGAGATATTCTTTACAGAGAGCTTCCAAACAGAATATTCATTTCATTGCCTCCCACTGCCTCACCCAAGCCACATTCTTACTGTTGGGGAAGGTAGAAGTAGTAGTAATGTGCCTTTCAAATAATTCTGAGTATAGGCAGCTTGTGCCTGCTTACCTAGTCCTAATGCTTGTAGATGTTGGTTTGATCCCTCTGCTAGGATGTATCTTGCCCATATAGCTAAGGAGACTGTTGCATCTGGTGACTTACAGGGCAATTTTGCCCAATATTCCTTTGAGGTCTTTTTCCTTGTGAGGGTCTTGGAGTTTTAACTCCCCCACATGAAGTCTGAATAGGAGCAAAAAACTGTGCCGAGCACCACAATCAGTTGCGATGTTCAGCATGGATTATTCCAATGTGAGTTCTTGGGATTCCATGACGTACATGCCCTCTTATGGCATTTTGTATGTCTTGTGACTTTCGTCTGCCAGTTTTATTGGCATGTTTGTACACATGCTTCAAAAACTAGCCCATGCTGAAGGTGTTCATTGATGCAGCATCTCATTCTCCCTCTTGGAGGTTACAGAGAGATTTTCTCAAGTGTCTCTTAAACGAACGTGATTATAATGTGCATTTATTTGCAAACTGCTTTGGATAAAAGCATTTGCTGGAAAATTAATTTAATTGTAAATGTCATCTGAAAGAGATGCTGGAAAGGAATATAATCAGTAATGACTTGAAAACTCATCATTTATTCACCTTCCTGTCATTTCAAAAATAAAGACTTTTTTTAAATGAATTTTTTAAATGAAGTATTTTTAAATGAATCCCCTATTCCTGTCCATCTGACAAAATTTTCAGCTTTGAAACTATCGATATCTGATATGCAGATAATTGATACCGATATATTTCCATTTGCCTGGAAACAAAATCAATCACTGCATTTTTTTCTCAGTCAAATGTAGTGTTACCCTTAACATTCTATTTAACAGTTATGTATAGTGAGTTGAATATCTGCTTCCTTTCACCAGGGAGAGGAAGAAGGGAAGGTAAGATAAATAATTTTCTAGATGGTCTAATGCAAAAGGGTAGCAAAAATAGTTTGACATAGCCTAGGCATTTGCGTTGATCAATGTTTATTTTTGACAAAAGCTAATTTTTAACAAAGCTAAATTGAATTATATAAAAGGTATTTGGATTTAGGTTACTTTTAAAGTCTCTTTATGAACTTCATCCACTTGGAATCTTGGAGTGAACGTTTAGTGGAGGGACAGAAATCTGGGGCTATTCTTTTAAGGCTGAATCCTTATAATATTCTGTATTCTATAATAGTTTACGTTTCCAAAAATGTATTTTGGCATTCATTGGTACAAGGATTCTGAAGGCTATCTGATCTGATCGGCCAGTCTGTCTGGAATGACACGAAGAAACAGAACAAACTGAGACAGGCTAAATCCAGAAGAACTGTGACAAGATTTGCATGAATTTCCTTAATTATAACAACCCTGAGTGAGGAACGTGCTTTGTGTTGTGAAATCAGAGCAGCGTGACTTACGGTGTAAGCTGAGGGAGATGTTGATGGTTCTCTCATCTGTGAAGCTCTTGAGTCCTGTTATCTTAGCGCACATCAGTCTCGTGCCCGCAGGGGAGTCACCCACATTGATCCAGCATACTGTTTCCTGTGCATACACGAAGTCCATGGCTGTGGTCTGTTTTGTGGTTATGTATAGTGATGGGCTGCTGGAGCCACTCAGAGACGTGATCTGGATGTTCTGAGAGTTGGCGATCAGTAAGACAGGGAGACGATCCACAGGCACTACAGCAAGAGGAAGACATCTGGTTCATCTCAAATATAATAACACTTCAGCCAATAGTAATGAATTAAAGTCTTGGCTGATGTGGATGTATGTGAGGGAAGCAGAAATGGAGAAGCTCTATTTTATCTTATCTTGGACTGTTATGTTTGTCTTACCGTTTTTGGCCTTGCACGAGCGGTTGTCTGGTTGTAATAGATAACCTTCCACACAGGAGCAGGTGTACGAGCCATCTCTGTTTGTGCACGTCTGACTGCAGGTGCCGTACACTGTACATTCATCAAAATCTGGACCCACACAGACACAAAAGGATAATATATTTATATATAATGCTTTGTTTTTTAATTAAATATTTAAGCACCTCTAAAAATTACTTTCAGACAAGCAAAACAATGTTAGTAAATAAAGGTAAAAAGATTTGTCTTAGACATCTTTGCTAACTTTGACCTCAAAGTTACAAAAGAAGTCTAAAAGCGAATTAAATATAGCAAATTAAAGAATATGGTACAGAAAATCTCTTAAGTGTTTACTGAATGTAGTAACAGAACCTAATCATACTCTATACTAGATTTACAATGCATGTAGTGCAAGAAAAAATGGTAATGTGCTAAAAGTCTTAATTTTTTTTAACAGGTTTGTCTCTGCAATAAAACTTGTTTTAGGGATTTATGGACATTTTTACTGGATAATAAGGGGAAAATTCTGTAGAATTATTGTTCATGATAGGTTATGTGAACTAATTTATTTAATCATGGTTAACAAATGAAACCAGAGTGGCATGACATAAGCATCAAGTAATGTTAGCTCATATTAAACATTATAATACATAAATACATTTATATTTAGCAATGTAAAATGGGACACTGGACCACAAAACCAGTCATTAGGGTCACAAGGATTTATGCATCTGAAACTTGAATAAATAAGCTTTTTTCATGTATGGTTTGTTAGGATAGGTAAATATTTGGCCAACTATTTAAAAATCTGCAGTCTGGGGGTAAGAAAAAAATCTAAAGTTGTCCAAATGAAGTTGCATTTTTCTCATCAAAAATATTTTTTGATGTATTTACGGTAGGAAATTTAGAACATTTCTTCATGGAACATGCAATGTACTGTTGTATTGCTGCAAATATATCCGCACTACTAACCGTATGCCTGCTTTTCTGCTCCAGGGTTACACATCCACAATAATATATAATCATCTTTAAGTATTCATATTGAATATACAATTTAAATAATCCACTATCTCTCTCAGCTGTAAGTCTATATTGTTGCATTCATAGAAGTCTAATCTCATGAAGTGTGTAAATTCAACCGACCTTTGCAGGTTTTTCCATCTTGGCTGATCTCGTAGCCGCTCTTGCAGTAGCACATGGCCCCGGTGCGTGTGACAGCACAGTTGTCCAGGCAACCAGTGAGAGTACAGTTGAGCGCCAGTTCTGCAGAGATCAGAGCAGACGGTTAGAGGTCAAACAACACACAGTGACACACTGCCCTTTAACACTCACTACAGAGACTTCATGAAGACCACAAAGTTCAAAACAACAACTATATTTCAAATGTATCTAAATAGCATGTCTCATATAACATATGAGAATGTGAAATCTCAAAAGTTTGGGTAGCACTTTATTTTGATAGTCCACTACTCCACTTTAGACATTCCGTTAATGACTTTGCAACTACATGTCAACTAGCAGTTATTAGAGTACAAGTAGACTTTCTGCTTAATATCTTCTAGCACTTTTCAATATAACATTTTTACAGATTTTCCTTAAATAAAGATAAGATAGCTGAACATTGCTTTAAATGTGGGCTAAATAAATCCAGGGTTTTAACAAATGGTCTGACTGTACTAGAGTTTTTACATTTTGAGTTTGAGTATATGCCTGCACAAAACTTTTAAGTATTTTTGTAAACACAGTAGAAAAAAAATCAGTTTTCCAAAAAATTACATCTTTGACCAATTTGACAAACCAGAGTGACTCAATAAATAACAGCACCTGGTACCTTAGCAGGTGGTAAACAGAAAGTGATGTTAACAACGCAAACACACATTCACACACACACCTGTCCCAGATACCGCAAACACATGTTTTCGGTCAGAAACAAGTCAGCCTCTAGATGAACTGCGTCAACAGCTAAGCTAATATGCTAACAGCTCCTTACAGTATATAGACAGCCTTAGTGGATTTGCATTTTAGTGCATTTTAAGGCATCATAAGCTCATTTCTGTGAACACTGTTTCAAAATTTCAGAACATAGCCCATATATGCTAATAGTAACTATTAGTAATAGTAATAGAAATCGACAACAGGTCAAGATCTCCATATCACATGGACCTGATAAGCTGGTCCTTTGCAGGTTTATGCTTGTTTAAGCTGGTCCTTTTGCTGGTTTATGCTGGACTTTGCCAGCACCTGACCAGCATAAGCCAGCAAAAGGCCAACTGCCTGTATTGGTAGTAAGCAGTAAGGTACTGTAGTTCACAAGGTTTTGGGACAGAGTTAACAACACTCATTTTCTGTGTTGATATACAATCACAGCATAAAGTATTTGATTGTGTGTTTCGATTTCCATGTAGGTATGTGTGCAGATGAGTCTAAGCATGCACAGTTAAGCATGTGTAGTAATTCTTTATTGCTAATCCTTAAGAGGATTGAATGGAAATTTGACAGGGATTTTGCCTTACCTTCACATTTCACCACACTATAAACACAAGTACTCTGATGGGTTAAAACACTTTTTACAAACGTTACATTCCAAAATTAATAGTTCTGAATGAATAGGTCTTGTGACACAAAATTAATATTTCAGATTGGTCATTTTGTTCACTATAAACTGTTCCCAAAATGAAAACAGTTCCTCAGGCTCAAACCGTGCAGCATGGCAATTGCAATGCCAAGAGAAGAATGGTGATGGTGTCTGCCAAATGCATAAATGTTAAATAAAAAACCTGTGTTGGTCAACCAGATGATCTTTTAAAAATCATATCAACCTAATAGTTTTTTCATATTAAGTTATGAAAATATCACACTGGGAAAAATAATAATTTGGCTTACAATTCTTAAGCTGCATTTAGGCTTCAAACATCAAACTCTGAGTAATGTCTGTTTCAGTATTCTTGACTAATGCTGACCACTGAACTGTTGTTATAGATTCACTGTTCCTCAAGGTATAAGGTCAAACTGCATAGTCTTCAGTTTCAATGACCGACTCTGTATCGAAAAGTGACACATGTCCTCAAACATCAAGCTGTGCAGAGCTAATATCCAAAACATAAATTTGATGATCAAGCAATTCAAATTTGGAGAAAATGCATTTTATGGAGTGAGGCAGTTTAAAATCACTGCTTCTGCCATTGAACAGTGCTGGGAAGTCATAATACAACTGCAGTTGGTACAAAGCTACTCATAATGTAGAAACTAGTGCTGCCAAACGATTAATCGCATCCCATATAAACGTTTTTCTTTACATAATATATTAAATATGTTCCTTGCCGCTGTCACCTCTGGCTTGCTTAGTTGGGGACACTTAATTTCTAGTGAATATCATCCAGTTGATTATAGACATTTTGTTTAAAATGAGCTGATCTAGACAACGATGTATAAAAAGTATAAAAGCCCTATATAAACAAAAGAGATTGATTGATTGATTGATTGATTGAAGGAAGGAAACATTTGCATGTACCCTTGTGTCCTTTTTTTTGGTTATTTAATGAAATAAAAAACAAAGACTCCCAAAACCAGAAATATCTAATCATTGTCTATATTACTGTTTACATTACACTTGCATTACCAAGGCAACAACTGATGCATTTGTATTACATTTCAAAGAGCTGTGTTATCAGCACCACAGTGGAAATTAAACTGTGTCTATGCTGACTGGCCCAAATTGGCACGGATTGCAACAGTTAAGCAAAAGCCTTATTCAGACAGTCAGCTCAAATCCAATATTGTGCATATCTAGATGGAATCTGGCTATGTTTTTAAAACTTTTCTGGGCCTTGACAGTGCCAGTCAATGAGACAGTCACAAGCCTCCCAGTTTTCATCCAAAATATATTAAATTGTGTTCCTGAAGACAAACAAAGCTTTTATTATTGAATATAATAAGTGATTATTGAAAAAAAAGTTTAATTTTGGGGTGGAGTAAATCTTTAAAATATTTATATACTGTATGTAAAGTGTCATATGTCATAAAATGTTTACATTCTAGGGGGAAGTAAGCAAATTTTGATGTTAAAATACTGTTTTTTCAGATTCATAATTTAAAGTTTTCGATTTGCCAAAAACAGAAACAGCTCCAAATGCCCAATGAAAACACAGTAGTGGTGCTTCATTCCAGAATTCCAGAGCAATTCTGATTTAATTTACGTGAATCATACAGAGACTCACTCATAAAGACAAGTCACTAGTTATGTACATGAATGAATTAAAAAAATTTTTTGACTTAATTCAGTAATCCAAATAAATGTGGATCAGTCTTGTTTATCCTTCACTAGAGGAATTTTCTTTAGCAACAAAGCATTCATAGTTTCATCAATGATGGCAATCTGTCTTGGTCCAGAGACAGGAAAGCAAATAATTATACAAACCAAATAATTATACTGCCATTCCTGTGCTTTACAGTTGGGATGCGATTGCTATTGAATGTAGCCTGTTGGTTTTGCCAAATGTAATTTTCTTTTTCAAACTGTTTTACTATGGTCTCATCTATTAACAAATCAATACTTCCAGTAGTCTTCTGGCATATCCTTGAGGTAAACTTTAGACAGGCAATATTGCTCTTCTTGGAGAGAAGTGGCTTCCTCCTAGCTGGAGAATCCTGCTGTGTGTGCACATCATTCATGTTCAGTGTTGGTCTGAAGCCAATGCAAGAGATGCCTGTAGATCCTTGCTACCCTGAAGTTCTGTCTAATCTTCTGGAATATTATGTATCTCGCTCATGGACGGTCACTTTTTGTCAGGAATGGTGGTGAATCTACTTAATAGACACCAACTTCTTCAGATATTGTACCTTTCTAATGTTTTCCAGCCAGTTTTCCAAAGTATTTACTTAAGCACTGTATGGCTAGTTTCCACAAACAGGCATGAAAGAGCCTATCCAGCTTTGCGTTTTTTCTAGAAGGAAGTCCTGCTAACTAAATGAGACCTGATTGACACCTGATTTATAAAGTTTAGATACAGTTTTGTTAGGCCATTCACTTTTTTTATTCACTAGTGCACAAAAACACGAAGAGTAAAAATACCCAGATCTGGCAGATCAACCAGCTACTTCTTGAAATTTGGAGTGCATATTTGAGGATGTTCACTGTGACATGATGATTGATGGGGCAGTTTAAGGTGATGAGATGCGATGCGAGAGGCATGCAACACTTTTCAGTGTGTAACAGAGTAGGGATAATCTTGGGACATTCATTTTGTGAAGAGTTATTTAAGGGCATAGTATAAATGGACATTTCAAATGTATCCCTAATGTCTAATGCAGTTTTGCACGTTAAGTACATTTATCTGGTATGATGTTTTTATTGGATAGATTTTTAAAATATGCCACACCTGAGCCTTCAGCCAAGGTGGAACTCAAGCCCAAGTTTTCAGCCACCACGCATGCTATGCCATGAACCCCGGCATCCATTTTCCCATGAGTGTGTTCCCAAGTCTCAAGAATCGCCAAGAATCACTAGAGGTGGCAGGCCGTAGATCCCCTGGAGGTTCCACTGGTGGCTGCCCAACCCCTAGAGGTTTTGGATAAAGCTGTAGACCCTCTGGAGGTTCTGCCAGTGGCTGCACTAACCCCAGAGGTGAACCCTCGCCTTGACCTGTCATGGCCATGGAAGCCGTTTCTGAGGCCTCCTCCTGCCCTGCCACCGCCAGAAGGGCCGCCATAGAACCCTCGACTTGCCTCGTCACAGCTATGGAAGCCATTTCTGAGTCCTCGTCTTGTCCTGTCATGCCCAGAAGGGCCGCCATAGAGCTCTTGCCTTGCCCTATCACGGCTATGGAGTCCTCGTTGAATCCTTATCCTGCCCTGTCACAGTTATGGAAGCTATTTCTGAGTCCTCGTCTACCCTATCATGGCCATGGGGGCCGCTGAATTCTAGTTCTGCCCCATCACAGCCAGAAGGTGTCTCATAGAACCCTCGTCCTGCACTACCACAGCTATGGAAGCCGTCTCAGAGCCCTGGTCATGCTTAGTCATGGCCATGGAGGCTGTTGAACCCCCATCCTGCCCTGTCTCAGCCATAAGGGTAATACCTTGCCCTGACCAGTCACGGCTACAGAGGCCGCCCTGGAATCTTCGTCCTGCCCAGTTATGGCCATGGAGGCCGTCATTAACCTCTCTGTGCTCTCTATTCTAGTCATGCCGGTTCTGCCCTGTTGTTCTGCAGCTCAGCCCTGGCTTTCTGCTCCCTCTACTCCGCCCTGGAGGCCGTCTGTCCCACCAGCTCCACCCTGGAGGGCTCTGTTACGATCACCAGCCAGAGTGCCCTCGAGCACCACCAGAAGGCACTCCACCCTGGACAGTTATGCGTGTTACCCCTGTCTTGTTTCTGCATTGTACTCTATGGACTCTTGTGAAGTGTGTTCATGTGTCTCTGCCACTGCCATGTTTGTCAATAAAGCCTTGCATATGGATCGGCATGCCCCCGTCTCCTTCGTCACAGTTTGTATTCATTACCTCTGCAGTGCGGCCCTTCGTCTTCTCCATCAGTGCAGTCAGGGACACCGTTACACAGCTTGCTCATGTGAACACACAAGTCTGAACCCAGACACTGATGTTCATTAGGAGGACACCGCGACACGCGGTTATGAGGACCTGAGAGAGAGAGCAGATAACAAAAGCATAAAGATGATGAAACTACAGAAGTGCCTCAAAAGCATTCTACTTTTCATTGCATCAAAACCTTGAAGTGATATGCTAAAATGGCTCAATAACATTATGTGCCATATGTTAACCCTGAAACAAGAATTCATGTTTAAAGTATACAGAAATTATTTTGAAAAATATGTGTCAATTTACTGGAATCAGTTATTTTAGATTTCCTGTAACAATCTGAAAATTACTTATTTTTTTAACCTCATATAACAGATGCATTCTGTGTCATTTTCTTTCTCGCTTACAGTTGGTTAAATATCCCAAGTTTATGGTTTTATTATGACTACGTCTATAAGTGTTCAGTCATGTGTTTGTCTCTGAGTCACTGGATGAGCTGTATTTGTATGTCTGGGCTCTCATCTGCTCTGGAGTGGACAGATCGCTGGGCGTGAAGCGAAAACGGACCAAATGTCCCCAAATTATTGACCAGAAATGAGCGAACGTGTTATTACAGAAAGATGATGCAACGCAGCAGAGTTTAAAACAATAAATGTTCCATGAACGTCTAGTTTACAGATGAGATCATGAATGCAGTGCCAGTACAAACACATATCAGCAGTGCCGTATTAAGTCACTGTTTTAGTATGCAATGAGGCAGGTTTCTAAGAAGTGTGTGGAACAGATGTGAACAGTCTTCTGTCAAAACACATTCTCATTTGCCAGTTTCAGTCTACTGTGACATCTTTAAGTGGGTCTTTAGCACTTTGTTTATTTGAGCAGCATGTCAACTGGCACAACCAATGAGATGAAGCACCAAACAAGGAAAAGATTTAGGAAATGTTCACACTCATTAGTTACATTTGCTTTGGAGAGTATTAGTGAAAAAAACTTTTAGGGCACTATACCAACATTATATCTCAAATCTTATTTGTCATTTTAAAATAAAACAGGTGACATACTGTACATTTGATAAGTTTAGCATTCAGTTTTGTTATGAGAGATATACAAAAAATATATTCTTAAATATAGTTTACATTTATACTGAGATACAGTATACAGAAAAGTCTATTGAGGTACTGAGGTAATGAGGTACTACACTTGCACTTAATTTTCTGACTAAAATACATTCTTAAGAAAAGTACAATTAAGTATTCTATGGTTACTTGGCTTGTAGTTGTGTTTGTTTTGTTGATAGAGCCTATTAAATACTACTTAGGCTAAATACCAGGGTTGACAGGTCTGATAAAGAAAACCAGCGCAACCGCTATTCAAAACAAGTCACAAACTAGGGATTTCTTTTCCATCAGGTGTCACCCCTCTAACCCGCAGGAACAGTATGAAAGTTAACACTGCCCCTGTTTTTCTGTTGTTCTGGTGCTGAGTGCTCTATAGTGTCTGCCAGACGATTGGAGCTAAAATACATTGACGTTTGTGACATTTTTTTTCTGCCCGTGTTCTGCCTCATTCTGTAAACGTCCCACAAGAGGGTCAGGGGACACCAGTCCAATTTGGACCCAGAGCAAATGAAAAAGTTCTAGGTGTGATGGCCATAGACCATCTGCAACTACAAGGTGTAAAAGTTATGAACTTTGCTGTTGACATCTAAATGGAAAAGCATAAATCATTTTTTTAAAACCCTTGAAAGTCTTTTAAACAACCCTCAGTCTGAGTTGTTGGCATGACAAGTGATTTTCCTCAAAAGAAACCATGCAGACTGTGAAGAGTTTGAACCAACAAAGAGTCTTCTTGCTCTTAAACTAATAATATTGACATACTTCTTACAAAAACTGCATCAGTTAACCCTAAACTAAATTTAAACTAAATTAAAGTGCCCTTATTATTGGTTATAAAATGTTAAAATTTTGGTTTTGGGAGTCCCAGACAACAGTTTGACATGCATGCTATGTCAAAAAGCATAATACCTTAGTTGATCATTGACTCCCAAATGATTCAATGATTTGTTTTTCTAAACCCCTTCAGTGTTTGATTGATTTCATTTGAAGCAGTGTTTGCTTTTAACACTATAAAAGCGACACCTAGTTGGCAATGAATGAATTTGCATTTTCATTCAGACCAAAGCTAAAAGTCAAAAGCGACATGCATTATGCTAATGTTTCATTTTTATGTCAACATAAAATAATATTGTATGTATACATGGTTCACTTTGAGTTTTAAAACTTTGCAGTTTTTCTTTCACTTAGAGCATGTAAAAAGTAATTTTCAAAAATCCATAATTGGGGCACTTATTGTACTTTTATACAAATATATATATATATGCAAATTCTAACAATTTCAGAAACGAATTAATTAATATTATTCCACAGTGTTCCCATTATTTTTAAAGGATTCTGTTCATTTCCATGATTTTGCAGGCATGGAAAGCACTTTTTCTTCTCCTTTTATAATTTATAAACATAAAATATGCGCTGTACAATTTGCTAAATTATTATTGTATTATTATAAGTGTACTGCTTTAGGCTAACAGAGACTTGTTATAGTGTTTGCATGTTGTTGCTCTTTTGCTGGTTCTGATTGCTTCCATTTGCCCTCATTTGTAAGTCACTTTGGATAAAAGCATCTGCTAAACGACTGTAAAATGTAAATATAATATTAAAAAGCTAATGAAAGGGAAAGGTTAGAACACAGGTGTCATTTACATGTAGGACAGGAAATATTGCCACCACCTTGCCAAAAAAACGAAAAACGAAAAACACTGAATGTGTAACGAATGAGGATGTGAAGCGTGCGAGTTCAAATGCAAAATGGGTTTATTGGGCTCAGGGTCAGGCAGACAAAGTCAAACACCGGCAATCAGAATCAGCAAAGGCATAGACAAAAGAGTAAACG
>JAUMHI010000052.1:206181-235232 GCA_032359435.1 Enteromius unitaeniatus
ACAAAACACAGAGTACATAGAAAGCTGGAGTGCCAAACACAGTCTTTAGCTGGCAGCTCCAGCTGGGCGTGACAGAATGAGTGCTTCACATCATGATTGATCACATACAAAATAAAATTGTTTGTTTACATAATATATGTATTATATATATATTATGTGTGTGTATTTATATTATATAAATATACACACATACTGTATGTATTTTGAAAATGTTAACGTGTATAGATTTATATATTTATATTGTTATATTTTATATTATATTATATTATATTTTATATTTATATATATATTTAATACATAAACACTTTTCTTAAATGTGCATGCATGTGTGGATTTATATATACACAATATACATGCACAGTATACACACATGTAAAAATTATTATGTAAAAAAAAAACTTTTATTTTGAATGCAATTAATAGCGATTCATAGTTTGACAGCAATACAACTATGTCTTGCCAAACTCACGTACAAGAACAACAAAATCTGTGTAACACAAAATACATTTGTGCCAGAGTCTGTTTTTACATTTCAAGTTTATACTCGTTCTCTTTACACATTCTTTAGATGTTTATGGAAAGAGGTCACAAAAAACCATGTCTCTCCCAGGGGTCCTGCAAGTGTGGGGATTGTAGACACCTTGCACAGGCGTGTGCTGAGACCATAAGCCTCTTGTAATATTATGATCACATGTGGCGTTCCAGAAGATCCGGAGGTGGAAAATCTTGTTGAAGGGGAAATGCTTGGTCAGAAAACCTCAGCTACACGGAAAACTCTGGAATAAGACCCATCACATGGGGTACGTGACCTGGGGCCCCTAAGACAAGACCGCATGCCACTCAGACAAATGAGGCAAAGAGTGAGATTTTCGAATACAAAAATGGTCTAGTGCAGCTTTCACATGCTGACAGCTAGTTTATTTCTCCAATTTATAGGTAACAGATGCTTGAAGCTCCATATGAGTAAAACTCAAACCAGGTAAAACAATTTAAGGCAAGGGTCAAATATTTAGTGAAGACAGATTTAAACTGGCTATGTATTTGTCTTAAATATCAAGCTATCACATGTTTTAATCCACCATGTTCCAGATGAGCCTACTGAATTATATCAGCCGATTTGAATTATAGGTGCCACTTCTAGATTGGGAATTTTAAATCATAAGGTTGCCCTACAAATAAAGCTTATCCATTTATCATTTGAACTAAACGAACTGTCCCTATGGCAAGAGCACTTTTCAGTCTCTGCATTATTTTTCTTATGATTATTTCCTTTTTTCTTTGCATTCTACTGTACAGTGGGTACGGAAAGTATTCACTCTTTGTTATATTGCAGTAATTTTGTAAAATTATTTAAGTTAATTTGTTTCCTCATTAATGTATACACAGCATCCCATAATTACAGAATCTCATTTTCGCATATCTATTCAAAAAGAAAAACTGAAATATTACAAGGTCCTAAGTATTCAGACCCTTGCTCAGTATTTAGTAGAAGCACCCTTTTGATGTAATACAGCCATGAGTCTATTTGGAAAAGATGCAACAAGTTTTTTGCTCTTTTATTTGCACTTTCCTCCTCTCCAGGTCTGTCAGGTTGGATGGTAAATGTTGGTGGACAGACATTTTTGGGTCTCATTTTTAGGAACAGTCACAAAGTTGTTGTGAAGCCAATCTTTCGTTGTTTTAGCTGTGTGCTTAGGGACATTAACTCGTTGGAAGGTAAACTTCAGCCCAGTCTGAGGTCCTGAGCACTCTGCAGGTGATAAGCAGTGCTTGGCTCTCATCAGACCAGAGAATCTTATTTCTCACCATCTTGGAGTCCTTCAGGTGTTTTTTTTAGCAAACTCCATGCAGGCTTTCATGTGTCTTGCACTGAGGAGAGGTTTCTGTTGGGCCACTCTGCCATAAAGCCTCGACAGGTGGAGGGCTGCAGTGATGGTTGACTTTCTACAACTTTCTCCCATCTCCCAACTGCATATCTGTAGCTCAGCCACAGTGATCTTTGGGTTTACCTCTCTCACCAAGCTCTGAGCTCTTCAGGCAGTTCCTTTGACCTCATGATTCTCATTTGATTCTGTAAGGTCTTATAATGACAGGTGTGTGGCTTTCCTAATCGAGTCCAACCAGTATAATCAAACACAGCTGGACTCAAATGAAGGTGTAGAACCATCTCAAGGATGATCAGAAGAAAAATTATCAGAATAGGCTCATGTGATATTTCAGTTTTTCTTTTTTAATAAATCTGCAAAAATATCAACAATTCTGTGTAAATATGGGGTGCTGTGTGTACATTAATAAGGGAAAAAATAAAATTCATTATTTTAGCAAATGGCTGCAATATAACAAAGACCTAAATACTTTTCGTACCCACTGTATATACATAAATATATATTTATGTGGGTGTGGGTAAGGATTTAATTACTGAAGCATCTCTGTACAACTTCTGGTCAAATTTAGACTAGTTTCTATTCTGCAGTCTGTGGTTTACCCAAACCCACCACCAGTCAGCCATATAATAAATCTTTGACTGTCATCATGCTGGAAAACAAACCATACTGCAGACAGACATACAATACACCGGCTGTGTTCAGAATAGAATACTACCTTACTACTTCCTAAATACTGGCCCACATGCACTGTATACTGTCTACTATCTTTACAAAATAGTAAGTAAAAATGTATGCTTTACTCCCTTAGTATTCAGTGGCATGCAACTATCAGCTATATATAATAAAAGTAGATTTTCATTATGTCATAATTTCAGTCCAAACAATAGAGCAAACTGCAATAAAAAATGTACAAGGTCTACCCCATTGTGTTGAGCACATGTAAACATTGAAATGCACCTGCATTAGTTTATCTTCAATCAGCTACATATAAACTGAAGTGTGTTGAGTCATTGCCCTCATGCTATACGCTATAAATAAACATACATTCTCATAAAAGCAGTGTTTTGAAACTAAGACCCAATGCTGATTCTGGAGATACAGTTCACATAATACTATGATGTTTATCAAGGTAGCAGGCAGGGATCTGGTGAAAAGTTATTGTTTAAACTTATAACACACCATTAGAGCACAACATGTGTGCTAAAGCCTGGTAGACATGGTTCAGGTCTCCACTTCAATGCAAGTGGAATATTTTCATCTGCCAGGTGAAAATTACATGTCTGAGACACAATAGGACTTTTTCCTCAGCATTTTTTTTGCATATATCACATTCACATATATAACATTTAAGACTCATATCAGGGAAATCTACAACTCAAATTGTCCATGTCAGGCAACTCTTGCACATAATAGCACGGTAATGGGCCGTTCCAAGTCACCGGTGCATTCATGCATGAATAAGATCAGTGCATGTCTTACTACTCTACTTAATTGTTTATTACCTATAAAGCAGCCCAAACATAATATGAGAAGGTTTCCACATGAGACGGATCATCAGCAGTGATCACAGCTTCTTTTGCCAAATAAAATTTTCTACACAGACATTAAACATTCCCTAACTGATGTCAGAAGGGCACGTCTGTTTTAGATTCTACAGTACAAGCAATCACAAACACAATTACAGTTTGCGTCTTATATAACACAACTACAACAGAGGCTTTGCCCATTGCGTGTTCTGGACAGACCAAGCAAAAGACCTTAACACAGTAACTATTACTAACATGTGTTTCTTTAACAATTGGTTTTCTTCAGTCCCTCCCTAGATATATGTGGTTTCCAGCTGAGATTAATCATCCATAACAAGAATCCATTTCACATTATGAATGAGAACAGGACGTGACCGCTCAAATCCTCACAACATCACGCTACCCAGCCACATATAATCATGAGTGAATGTTTGAAGAACTGGCAGGCTGCTTCTGAAATTCCTCTTGCCCCTGGATCAATCTAAAGATAATTCGGTGAATGGGTCTGTTTGCTGGCTTAGTCTCTGTCTGGGGCAGTGGAGAATAAGAGGAGTGGAGAGGTAAAGAATTTTTACCTCCCATGCAGGAGACCAGGGTTCGATGCCGGCTAGTGCAGGCAATGCTTTCACTGCTCAGAACATGTGGTGAAAGCTGCTCTTTCGGGAGCTGATCCTGCTAGCTACAGGTTTCTTCTGTCGCTGAGGTGGAGCGGCGCTTGTATTCGCGGGGCTCACAGATAGATCTAATGAAGGTGATTGAGATGGGTATTCCCCTATCTCTTTCTCAACTGATTGATCTGACGGGTGTGGAGCATGGGGTGGCCGCTCTCTCTCTTTTTCTATTAAAACAGGAGAGAGAGCTGACCCTGCTCCCTAAAGGTTTCTTCTCGAGGGAAGCAGCCTTCAAGTCCCACACTGCTGCTGAGGCAGAGCTGTGGATACACTAAACAAGGATCGCTGATCCCAGTCGGAGAGAGCAAGCCCTCGGGAAAGGAAGCGGTTTCTGCCGCTGCCACTGCTCTTTAGTACTTCCTTTGCTTGGAGCATGTGGTGGCTGCTCTCTGGAAGAGAGCTCGCTGATCCTGCTCCCTGTTGGTGAAGTCAGGGAGAAGTTGGTGAAGTTTTTTTTTTTAAAATCAGCTAATTTTAGTAGCATTACAGTGGGTTGAGTAGACGCTTTCAAGCTCTCTACCACCTGGTGTGGCTACGTGTTGAAGACTCAGCCATTGCACCAAGTCGTTACTGACGGCGTGTCGGGTCGTATGCTGCATTCTTCTGATGAGTCAGATATGCAGGAAGACCGGCTGAGTAAGGTGCACAATGTAAGCAAAACTGCAGAGCTGTGACCAAGTAGTTCAGCTCCTCCTGGCTGAGATCAACCACCTGTACGCACCCCAGTGACTTTCCCCGAGGGGTGTTGCAGCAGTCTGTTCCACACCCGTTGGCGAGCCAGAAGGGGAGGGACAGGTGCTGTTTTCCATCAGAGGTCAGTCTCGAGGGATTGCCCTTGGTAGTGAGGGCTGAGGCACCAGTTTAGATCTCAAGAAACTGAACTAATCAGTCAGTCAGCTGGAGTTCAGTGCGCTTACAATGAGGTTGTGTTCCAAATCAGGTCTGAGGACTGGTTTGTCATGACAGAGTTGATACGTGTGCTTCACATACAGACTCATTACGTTTTGCTTTCTGAGGAAAGTGCTTACCAATGATGGTCTTGTGGCAGTGTTCATCTTTCAATAGATGTGGCCCTAGCTCCATTGCGGCTTCAGGGTATCCATATTTTTGACCACAGCAGGCTGGCTAGTTAGAAGCTAGAAGTGTGCTTTCTCCAGTCAGAGACCCACCTATCCTGGGCGTAATCTGGAATTCGGTCGTGCAATTATCTCTCGCTCGAGTTGACTCGGGTTTCACAATATTCAGAAGAGTGGGGAACCATTCACTGACTATAAGTTCTCTTAAAAGCTGACGGGTTGGATGGCAGCAGCTTCTAGCGTGATTTCGCTAGGCATGCTGTACCCTAAACCTTGCAGTGTTCAGAGACATGGGTTTTCTTCGAGGATAATTCCCCTCATATGATCAAGATCTCCCGTGTCCGAGTCTTGTTTTGATGGAGGACCCTTTAGTTCCTAAATCGGGTCTGTCCTGAGGGATTGGTGTCGCCGCGGCACATGGATGGTTGAAGCATCTCTCACCAGATAGGGTGGTCATGAGTGGCAGCTTGGCCTGTGGTCAACAACCAAGAGGTCTGCATTCGCGCCCCTTAAACCAGCTGGCGCGCCATATCCTGGTTGGGTCCCAGGGCAGGCTCCTTTCGTTGAAAGTGTCGAGACAGGGGCAGAGGCCCGGGGAGTGGAGATTGTAGACAATCTTCTACAGAGCCGAGGTGGACCTGTTTGCAACTCAATGTCCCCTCTGGTTCTCTCTAGTTCACCCAGCTCCATTGGGTCTAGATGCTATGGCACAGGCATGGCAGAGGCTCCGTCTGTATGTTTTTCCCCCGATATCTCTGATCTCAGGAGTTCTGGAAAGAGTCCGCCAAGATGCGGTCAGCTTAACATTGGTGGTGTGGCCTCTGAGGGGACTATATTACAATCCAGAGCTCCTTCCACAAGGAAATTATTATACTGAAGTGGAGATTCTTCACTTCTTGGTGCAATAGTCATGGTCAGGACACAGTTAACTGTCCAATTAGCACAGTTCTGGAGTTCCTGCAGACTAGGCTATCCACAAGATTAGCTCACTCCACACTTAAGGTGCATGTGGCAATATCGGCCTTCCACTCCCTTATTGATGGTCGTTCAGTGGGTAGAGATCAGGAAAAAGACCAGGAAAAGCTACGCTGTTTATGTGTAGTGCATGCACTGGATACCTACATGTGTAGATCTGCTCTCTGGAAGAAGTCGGACCAGTTGCTGGTGTGCTTTGGTCCTCCTCAGAGGGGATTATCTGCATCATAGCAGGTCCTGAGCAGTTGGACTGTGGACCATCTCCATGTTTATGTCTTTGACCTTAGCGAAGGTTCTATGGGCTGGACCTCCCAGCTACCCCGGGCTCGGCTCATTGGTCCTTGTGCCATAGTGTGCTAAATCCACACTGACAGGGGCTTGGGAGTCTGGGGGCGTGGGTATTTCGTTCCCATAGCGTTTTCGGACGCAGTTTGAGTTCCTGAAAAGGAATGTCTCCTGGTTATATATATAACCCTACTGCGTCCTCTTGCCATACCCCCTGCGCCCCCTTCTGGGTGCCTGCTTCATGCCTGAGGGCTGGCGTGCACTGCATCGCATGTGCTCCTATCCTTCCTGCCCGTAGCCCCAAGCAACCCTGTACACCTGGCACTGCCCGAGAAATAGCATGCCGTGATGAGTATAAGTCTCTTGAGGAGTACATGGAGATGGCGATAAAGGTGGACAAGCTTCTTCATTCCCGCAGGGGATGCCAATTTCCCATCATGCCAATGCTTCCGTCGATGAGCCCATGCAAGTAGGGTTTACTAAGCTTACTGAGGAGGAACGTGAGAGATACATGAAGAACCACCTGTGCCTTTACTGCGGCCTATCAGGTCACCTACGCAGCCAATGCCCATCTCGGCCTCCTCGCTCTACTCCTCCCCGGGTAAGCTCCTTTCCCTCAAACTGCTCACTCATTTTTGATGTGCGTATTGTAATAGAGAATCGTCCCATCAATACTCAGGCATTTGTTGATTCTGGAGTGGCAGGAAACTTTATGGATCAAGATTTTGCTAACCTCCACCGTATTTCTCTGATTACATGCACATGGATTTGGACTTGCCACCCTCACAACACAACACGACAATCCTCACAATAATTGATCGCTTTTCCAAACCCCCCACTGCCTGGGAGACTGCCCAGGTGCTATTAAAGCAAGTGTTCCAGTTCTATGGATTACCGGATGTCCGATCGTGGACCCCAGTTCACATCCCGAGTTTGGAAGGCTTTTTGTTCCCAACTGAATAGTAATGTCAGTCTGTCCTCCGGGTACCACCCCCTGTCACTGCCAGCCTGACTACTCCAATAAAGCCTTGCTAATGGATCCGAACATCTCTGAGAGTCTGTCACAGTTATGGGGGCAAAATGTACCAACAAAGAAAATGTATCCCTTTGTCTCCATGAGGAAAACAGTTTATAAATAATACAGAAAGATACTTTTTGAAAACTATACAAATGCAGAAATTTTAGTGGGGGAGGCAGTTTGTACAGAAATAAAATCTATTCCTCATATGTAATTTTAACATAAAACATGAAAACCAACTGTGTGTTTGTTCATAGTTTTAAATTGAATAAAACATGAAAACCAAGTGTGTGTGTGTGTGTGTGTTTATAGTTTTAAAATTGAAGAAAATGTACTAAACAAAGAATGAAAATATGGGACATGTGTAGCACTGAAGAGATTTAATGTGATACCTCAGTCAAGTACCAGTCAGTGTTCGTGCAGCTGCGTTAACTCTTTGATAAGACAGTCAAAACACTTCTGCGATAGTTAAGCCATGCACAAAATGCGTGAATGACTTTTTCACTTTCAATAGGGGAGAGAATTTTGCTTACTTCCGAGATCTAACAGAGATGATAATATGCTGTTTATAAATAGTACTAAGAGGTTCTTAGAACTGAAACTGATGATAAATATGATTACTAAATTCTTAATGTGATTATGGGCTTCAGAAAAAAAGGAGTTTATATAAGGCATGTTCTCCGGGTTCATTCTTACATAAGGATGTTTCTGAGAGAGTACTCAATATTAATTAAGTTGTATACATTTCTACATTACATATGTTCTCCAGGTGAGTCCTAAATGATGGAAGCATATTTATGTAACAAAACATAAAACAACAACGAACCCAGAATTGAGCCTTTAGGAACTCCACAAGATATCACATGATGTATAGGTTTATGTACCTAGAAAAACATAATTTAATAACCCCAGGAGCATAAATCAGATGGACTGGACCTGATAGGTCAGAAGTGTTCTACAGTCAGTCGAAGAATATTTATTTTCCATTTTTTAATGTTAGTAATGATTGTATATAGACATAAAGAGGTTGTTAAAGTAGACATTGCTATGGTGGCAGTCATATGCTAAGAGCAAGTAATATTTGTAATTTGCTTTCTCTTTGAGTATCAAAACTTCCTGTATTATTCAAAATCTTAGAACAAAATCTTCAGTTACAGTAAATGATCAGGGATAGGATTAAAAGCAAGGGATGAAGAAATACCATTAACAGATCCGAGACAGATCAGTTTAAATACCCTGTGGAAAAAATAATCCACCTGTTTAATTGCATTACTGATTTGAAGCAGATTTGCCACCTTTTACAAAGACTACAGCTGACACTCTTTGTGCTAGAGGGAGAAAATCATTCATTCAGCATTTTAATAGCACAGATATTGAACTCTACATTGCACAGTGAGTCAGCCAACCAAGTAGGTGTATAAATGATTAAGCAGTTTGTAGAATTTAACCTCTAAAGCAAAACACATAGCTGATATTTTATGTTTGGTTCATTTTTCCAGCTGTCAGATGTTAAATAACAGATTCTTCTCATCTCAGCACAGCAGGTCAGAGCTCCACTGTGAGATCAGAGCTCAGACCTTCAACCCTCTCAACGTGAGACATATCTAAATGACTTTTGCATGCACACGTTACGGCCATAGGCTGCTCACAACTCTGGGAGGTTTAGTTAAAGGTACAGTGTGAGGTATTGCATCTAAGAGCTCTTCTTTGTTGTTGTTCCAGCTATTAATTTTATACAGTTTAATTAAATGCAGTCAGAATTTGAGTTGTTTGAGTTGAGTCGGCACAGTTTTAAGCACCTGACCAAAGTAAATTAAAACCTTGATGATGTTCATCATATTATTTTGTTTTATAAAAAGAGTAAGGATTAAATTGAATAAGTATTCAATATATGGCAGAGACCAATTGCATATGTTTCTTCTTTTGTGAAAACTGACAATACTGACCTCTCACACACTTTTGAGTAAGAGCTTGTTTAAGATTCCTTCACTAGTAGATAAGTGAAAAGATATTCCAATAACAAACAAATAAATACTGTATATACAGTACAAATTTTACATTTGATGATAAAAGGATTATTTTCTTCCTAAAGGCATATCTCTATCCTCATCTTGCAAAAGGTCAGGATTGGTGGTATAAAGCTGTCTATTGTGTTGCAGTGGTCCACACAGGACGGCCGCAGCAGCTGCAGTGGGCACAGTGACAGACTTCACTGCTAGCCGTGGCCACTTTCACAAAAGACACAGTGAAATCCAGCCATGTAAATAAATAAACCTCTTTCATGGGGCAGATCTTCAATGATCTGAGGCATCTGCACTGAGGGATCCACAAACAGAGCACGTTTCCACACACATCCCAGTTAAGCATGATATAAGTGATATTTTATGTTAAAATTCTATCATTAACATCTGTATTATTCTAAATTTAAATTTCTGCTTTCCATGGAACACAAAATAACACTCTGACAATGTCTGTGCTGCTGTTTTCCTAATAACGAAAGCATGAAAAAATTATTTTATTTTTTTTAAGTTTCTATACTGTAGAAAATATTAGGCCCTAGCTGGATGCCTTTGTCTGTTTTAGAGATTTCTTGACTTAAGACTAGATGGGATATAGCTGTGGCTACTGGGCACCCGTACATCGATATTGCATTATTTCTGTAACAACAATTACTGTATTTGCATTACTGTATAAGGGGTAGCTGTAGATAAAAAACAGTCTAAAATGTAGAAAATTATTTTTTATTGTGTTTCATTTATTAATCGATTTCCCGGCTCATCTTAAGTTATTACTACTACAAGTCCATTATGAACTTCTGCACGAGAGCGCCCTCTGGCTTTGAGTATGAATGAAACATACACTGCAGGAGAGAAAATGTTCACAAAGACTCATTTTGGATATGAAAAAATTATAAGGGCAAATGATTGTCTCTGTGCACAATTTAAATCTACATTTATTCACACCTTGAAAATATTTATGTAAATATTCTTGCTTGGAAAAAATGTGACAGATGAATTGATGGGTTTTTTTGTTTTTACAAAATAAAACGTCCCCTGTGTATTCGCCCATGGTAACTAGTCACTAAATATGTTTATTGTGTAGTAAAGACCAGCTCAGAGATATTTTGAAATATCTATTGTGTTCAAGAAAATTCTATTGGTTTGAGTAAATGATGACAGAATGTTCATCCTTTTCAGAGCAGCGGAACATTTTACTAAAGCAGCGAGTGAGACGTCATGTCGGCTCTCAAAGTATTAAGAAAAGACGTTCTAATTTTAATGCACAGAGCGTAATGGAGTCAATACCCTGTAGCGCAGCAAAAATAGAGAATGCTGAAGACTAGGTTGTCAGTTGTCTATGTGTGTTGAGAGAGGAAAAGTGAGAGAACTTTTGAGCTGTGAAAAGCAGGTCATAAAAAAACAGCCGTTTTCCTCCATTCCTCTGGACGTGGTTTTAATGACTTCCAGACTGAAGGCAGCTATACAAATGCAGACGTTCTCTTCTCCTCCTCTCACGGAGCGGATTCAGTCTTCAGTCTCTGCGAACTGCCTGTACTTCAGCTCTACTCTTACCCAACACTTCTGAAAGCCACACCAGCTCTTTAAAGAAAGAGAAATTATTTTAAAGCATGCAATTGGTTGTGACGAAGGACTACAAACATTCCTTGAGTCCTAATACTGCCTCATGAACTGCGCCATTGTTTTCCAGGGCCAGATTTCAAGTAGCGAGTTAATTCTAATTATGTCGGTCCCTTCCCCCGCTCACCCCCTTGATAAACTGACAACACACTACTTGCTTGACGCGTTTCTATAAGGTGGCCCTGCCAGAAAGGTGTGAATTGAAAGACTCTTCGCACTCGTGTACTTTGAACGCTGAGAACCGAAAACGTTCATCGTCATGGAACTGCCCAAAATAAGGTTTGTGGTTCACACAAGCTCAATATAGTTTCACATGTGTCATCCTGGCAAAAGAGGTATACTACTCAATAGCCTTGTGTTGATCAAGCTCTTCCAAACTATTCTACTCAGACTTGGTTTAGTTCATTCTACGTTTACTGTAGCTTTTTACTTCTGCTAGGTCTCTAAATTAATAAACCTTTTGTGTTCATTTATGTAGAATATCATGATAAATGAAACGTAATGTAAGAATCATTTAGCTACTTTAGTTAGTCACAGAGCATATTTTCTGCAATTATCCAAAAGCTACTGGTAAATTGTCTAAAGGGTGTTTTGTAAGCAAATAAGGGAGTGTTTTCATGTGCAGCAATGCTTATGTTTAAAGCAGACCATTACAGAATATTTAATTCGGAAATGCCACCTGAGATTGTATTCTCCATTAACAGCTAAATTTGATTTGGTCTTGAGTATATTAAGCTAATATTTAAAGATTCAAAATACTATCAACTTAAATATATATGTTGGAAAATGTAATGATATTTTTGTCAGACTAGGAAAACTAGTTGGAGTGGGTATGTAGATAATAGAAAGAGGTTGTCATTAAAAGGTATTTTGCTGGGCTGATTATGATGACGATATACATTTTGTTTGGTTGCATCAAATATAGGAGACAGCAAAAAAAGGTCTAGTACTCGCAGTGTCCTCCTGATAGCATAAACAGATATAAACAAG
This sequence comes from Enteromius unitaeniatus, assembly GCA_032359435.1. Classification (NCBI taxonomy): domain Eukaryota; kingdom Metazoa; phylum Chordata; class Actinopteri; order Cypriniformes; family Cyprinidae; genus Enteromius; species Enteromius unitaeniatus. Next base: position 218,247 of record JAUMHI010000052.1, read on the forward strand.
GCCACATTAAGTCAATGTCACTGGAACTGATCAGACCAAACAAAAAAAGCGAAAGAACGTGCGCTTCAGGTCAAAGTCATCTGGCAAACAGAATGACCACTCAGAGAAACCAAACACTGATAGCTCCTATCAGAAACACAAAACAGCTGTGCACAGCCTGTGCTGGGACTTTTATGACACAAAAAACGGCTTTAAATGGCTAAAAGGTCCAACTGATGCAATATAGTTTGAGAGAAAAAAAAGACAACTAATTGCAGTTCAGGCATTCTGCATTTTGTTTTGTTTGTCTCAGCACTGTGTAGTTGTTTTAAACCCAGATATTTTTTCTCTGAATATACATTAAATATTTTTCTCAGTAGATTTACATGTTGAATCAAATGACCTCAAAATTCAATCCTCTGTCAGAAGGATTTTGCAATGCATAAAGCAGGTGCTCAGGTGTGAGGTTTTGTTGATTTTAGCGTTTTTGTAAAACAAAATAAATCTAAAGGGCATGCCAGAGCAACATCTACAATTTAATATTTTTTTCTATGGATGCTATGCCAGAGCTTATCTACAGGAAGGCCAACACTTTGGATGGATAAAACGATACATACTCGCACACACGTTGACAGTCTCCAAGTCTTTGGATCGTAAAAGAAACCAAAGCACCCAGACGAAACCCACACCAACACAAAAGAGCAAATTTATAAGGCCTCCAGCTGGGACCCAAACCGAGGACATTTTCTAGGAAAATCTGATGCTACAGAAAGAAATGCAGAACTGCTGTGATTACCTGTACATACGGCAACCATTATTTGCAGGCTCTGTGTGACTATCAAACTACTCAAGGTTTAAAATGCAAATAAAATTTTCAGAGCAGCTGATGGCAAAGAAACAGTAATACATACAGACATCTGGAGCCTCGTCCGATCCGTCCGGGCAGTCCTTCTCTCCATCACACCGCCAACCCTTTGAAATACATGTCACTTGATCCCTGCAAACAAACTGCTTGGGGCTGCAGGTTTTTGGAGCTATAGAAAAAGAAGAGTCAAAACATAGAATGAGTGATTGTCTCGACAACGCATTCAGCTATTAGCACCTCAAACATATTATTAATTTAAAAAGCATGCCATGCTGGCCAGGGCTTGGCAGTGTATGAGGACGCCAAGCACTGTCAGTTTATCGCTAGTTGCTGATGTCTGATTCAAAACAAAATAATCACAGCCAAGCCTATCTGCCCACCAAACTGTTCTTCCTCCTGCCTCCTTTCAAGGCCAACATCTGATTTCTATTCTGGTCCAAATATGGTTCAAAAGAAGCAAAAAAGAAAGACCAAAGTGCCCCTTTGATGGGTAACGAAAGCTCAACAACAGGTTGACAATTGCCAGGTTTTCACAGCAAAACAATTCTTACCCAAAACTAGCCTCATCCCTTTACAGGGAGATTCCTTTTAAAAATCACGTTATCCATGCTGAAAAAAACAGCATATGCTGGTTATTTAGGTTCTTAAGCTGGTTCTTTGCTGGTTTATGTTGGTTTAAAATGGTACTCTTGCTGGGACCAGCATAAACCAGCAAAGGACCAGCTTAACCCTTCAAGACTAGCATAAATTCAGACCAATGTGAAAAAACCAACAAGTGGGTGGGCAATATGCTAATGTTTCCTGTTAATGTAAACAACAAATTCACTTAGAGCAGTGTTACACACTGAATGAAAGATAAGCTTATCACTTTTCTAGTCTGTGAAGTTTTTTTCTCTCAGATTGAAATGAAATATGTTTAGCACCTAGTGTATTTTAGTTCTATATTTCTAAAACAATGATTCATGCACGGTCTAAATCAAGGTTTAATACTCTTTATTGAAGAAACGTCTGAAATGCCTAATGGAGAACATAAATGGAAAAAGTATTTTCAGAAGCCAAGCCACTGGAAAAGGAGGCAGTCTGTGTTGAGCTGTTTCCCGCTCTTCTCCTGTCCATATGAGTTTGCAGTCGGACCCACATGCCTCCACACATCCAGGTCAGTGTTCCCACACCAGTGCCAGTGATGCAACAAGTCTAGAGGCCATCAAAGGACATCTTGTTCTGGTTTGGCTGCATGAGGAGCAAAAAATGTGACTGCTTTGCATTGGACGTCTATTTGGAATCAAGTGCGAATTCATTCCAGACCACCTTCTCAAAAGCTCTCTAAAAACCTCCAGTCTGTTATCGGCACCATACCTCCAGACGTAAACAGAGCTGACTATCAAAAGCTAACTTCCTCCACACACTGAGTTTACAACTGCAGGAAAAGAGGGTGGAAACTCAAAAGATATTCAGTGAGATTCTTTTCAATGTTATACATTGCACTGAAGCTGTAAATAAAACAAAGATTATTGGAGCACATTCGACAAGAACAATATTGTAACAATATTACAAAAAAAATAATAAACATGTTTCAAAAATGTTAGTGGCGAAAAAGTAGAACGAACCCACGCAGTTTTAAACACTAAATGTTCCCAGAGGTCTGTTTCTCTTTGAGGTGACCACGCACATAGTGTTTATTTATTTTTTATACCGTATATGTTTTTCTTCAACATGCCTGACCATTGGTTATTTCAGAGCATTCTAGGGCTGCGAAGACATGAAAGGGTATCTTTTTGTGGCTTGCTGTCAGTGAGGAAAAACTGCAGGCATGTACACATAGTACCCCAACAGCAAAAAAAATCACTGTTGTAATCAAGACGGTAAAAACGATAATTTGATTTTACTATTATTATTCTGAGTTCTGACTCAGCTGGGAATTATCTGCTCTTTTAACACCTGCAATGGATTTCCTGTTGTTCTGGGTCATTTTACCTCACATTCTTCACACATGCTAACTGCAATACTTGGCTCCTCACACGGAGGCCCTAGAGAAGTGTGCGTGCACAGCGCTGAATAAAGTGAACTGCAGCTGAGTAAATGAGAGCATTTACGTGGCGTCATAAATCAGACTCTATGACCAGCAGCCGTCCAACTGCTGTCCAGAGAGAGAAAGGAAGTTGTTAGGAGGTTATCTGCCACACTTCACTCAGACACATCCTCAGAAAGACTGACTCATTAATAGGCTTAAATACACCCTTCAACACAAAGGTGAAAGTTGTCAACACACTCTTTGGTTTCAGTATTACTCAGTGTTAGTATGTTTCGACAAAGTTTGCATAGCACTATATAACACATATTCTAATGCTGTTTATTTCAATCCTTCATTTTCATCATCAAGTACAGTATTTTTCACCAAGCATGCATTGATATGAAGAGAAAGAAAGACTACATTTCCCCTTTGGAAATAATAATAATTTGCTTATAAAATTACGCGGAATTTCAAAATATAACATTTATTTGAAGACTTTTTTTGGAATCAACTAATCAAGCCACTACCCGGAAACACCAAACAAGGACAGGACTGAACCAAAAATACAAAGACAGGGGGAAAACAAGACAGACCGACATGAAACGCCACAAAGACAGACATGGAACATGACAATAGGACTGACATGTCTGAGGCTTCAATAGCAAGTTTATATAATAGAACACAAGCAAAGAGTAGTTGAAAATAAAACAGAGCTCTAACTGCTGCGCAATATAAAGCTAGAATTAAGCTAAAGTGACCCCATTAACCATAATCAAAGACATTCATCATAGAAAAAACACAGATTTCTTTCTTTAAGATGAGCAATTATTGGCTTGTCTGGAGTCTGTAAAGTAGGTGAACAGTGTATAATACTGTGAGTAATAGGCTGTAGTTTGCAGACGTTATGCGACTGTAATTACATTACGAATATAGAAAATTGGATCAGAGCAAAGAAAAAGAACAATGAAGAGAAGATAATGAAGGTGAGAGGGGAATAAATGGAGCACGGCACAGAAAAATGTCAAACATGCTATCAATCAGGGCTCTGTGCCTTTCAGAAATAAACCGAGAATGTCTTTTAAATTACAGATTAATTCACAGAAACATATATAAAAACAAATATATAATTTTATATATATATAATTCATATAATTCAAACTAGCAGAAACTGCACCATTCAACTCCATCTTCACAGGGGATGACTTGTTTGTGGAGGGCGACTTCAGACCTTATTTTCTTCATGTCAAATAAATGCAAAATTAAAGCATGAATTTCGAAAGTTTAGATTATAAAGTTTTCAAAAGATACTATATGTCTATATTTGTTATACAACATGTATAATACTTAAAAAAAAAAACATGAGAGTTCTGGGAGATGGAGTCTGGTGAGCAACAGAGAGTCTGATATGCAACAGAATGGAGGGAGTGTCCTCTAGCAGAGCTTGATGGCACTTCCAGCTGGGATTGTGACAATCGTCATGAAATGACGTGTGACAGTCATTACCAATCAAAATTTGTGTTTATTTAAATGCACTTTTTAATATTTATTTCGATCTCATTGTAATTGATATGAATAACCACACCTAACCCCACCCCTAAGCCTACTCCTTACAGAAATCATGCTTTATGGTGCATATAACGTACATTTTATGATCTCTGGGATCAAACCCATGATCACATGATTGCATATCATGGTACAACACAATGTGCTACCAATTCAGCTACATGAAACCCAAACTATGACACAGATATAAGTTGCCAAAGACAAAACATTAATATGAAAATGCCAACAGGGGCGCAATTGTAGTATACGCTCTAATGGGTCATATTTCAAGGATTTGGACAAACAATCTATATGAGCGTATTGGTTGGAGGAAAGGTTGTAAAAAAAAAGCGTTAAAAAAAGTTGTTAGCTGGCTACGTACTGTATAATTGTAAAACATCCCAGAGAGGATACTCTCCATAAAGGCATTAACACACGTATACCATTCAATGATAACATTAACATTAATCATGGACCAAGGGAAAACTAAAACAGACAGGGTATATATACACGCAGATATAATGATCAGAACAGAAAACAGCTGGATAACACAGAGGTAGACTAATTAACTAATAATCACATTAAAGACAGGAAGACACAAAACTAAACAGACAGAATATGTGACACTTCTACAGGAGACCTCTTTGGTGTGAATATCCTGCCTGATTTGCAGTAATATTAGTAGTAATATCTTTCCGCAGCTTGAGCCGGTGTGGAAACAAGATGCCAGAAGGTGCAAATATACTTCTGTTGAAGAATCCCAATTGATACTGAACAGTAAGGGTGGGCAGCGTGACAAAAATCCTTTGACAAGATATGAGTCACTTGAGTCATCAAAGGTAAATATACTGTTATTTTTCCTGCTTGAGTAGGTGTGGAAAGAAGGTGCCAGAAGGTGCAAATATCCTTATGTTGAAGAAAAATCCCCATTGATACTGAACAGTAAGGGTGGGCGGCGTGACCAAAATCCTTTGACACGATATGGGTCAATTGAGTCATCAAAGGTAAATATACTGTTATTTTTCCTGCAAATGATGACATAGGTAGATCTGTTGTGGCTGCACATCACTATGCTATATTAAAATTGGGTTGTCAAGTTTATTTAATTTATTAAATAAATTATAAATAATACAAATTTTAACATTTAAACATTTAATAACATTTTTGCAAATATCACAGAACATTGAACACCCTTCAAACAGTATGATTTCATAATTTCCTATTAGCGGTCAGACAACTTTGGACAACTTCTTCAGTATTGCCTGTATTCATTGTAGTGCAACAGAATCGTCATGATATATTTACAATGATTTTGCTGCCAATATAAAATGTAGTTAGATCTAATGTGCTTTTTATTAGGCTGTTATGTTAAGATTAGATCCCTATAGATCAGTACGAAACCAAGTTGTTTTATCTGGCTTTCTCTTTAATCGTAGTCCATCTGAATGAATCATTTCTATCCTCAACAGATTCACAGCACATGACATTTTAAGTTTAAAATGTTCTAGTAAGTTCCTCTGAAAGAGCAAAATGATGAAGCCATTTAAGACCAAACATATAAATATGGCGATACATGCTATACTTCATGAAAATATTTTTATTTTAATACATTTTTAATTTTATTTTATTATTTTTTTGTCCCAGCTATTAATCATGATTAATATTTTGATTCATGACGATTAATAGTTTGAATTTTACACAGATTCTTGTAATATTTTTTTTTTATGAAAACTGCTCAAGTAAAGGAGGCAACACATTAAACATTAAATCCACACTGTTGTGAGTCAAAAGATTTCAACATAGAGGTTTTATAATGAGACTAGTTTGATAAAATTACTTACTTACTGACCTTGACTGAGCAAGAATGTATACAGTCTTTTAACTTCATTACCATGCTAATGCTGTAACATTTTGAATGACATGTGTTCACCAGAAAGTGAAAAAACTTTTTGGTAATTTTTTGGTAATTGATAACAGAAAAATTACCCACCAAGAAAATTTGCCAAGAGTATTTAAATCCCTCTTTTACACATTAAAAATACATACATATGTACAAAAATGATCTGCTTTTCAGTTGGACTCTCTTGATGGAGCTTTGTTTTGTTTTTAGTTTTTAGTAGTCTATAAGCCACTATGACGCAGGGAATGGTAATAAAAATGATTCAGATTGTTTTGCTGTGGAGATCTTATGAATACAGATAAGGAATATCCAGAGTCATTGATAATGTTGCAATCTTTATGGAGAATAGGTCATCATAAAATGTTTGCACAAAATACCTCAGTACTCAGAAAGAGCCTGGTGAAAGCAGCTCTCCAGTCACAGGCCTTGCCACAGTGAAGCATCATGATCCAGTTATATTAATGCTGAATTCTTGAGCAGATCTAAAGCACCCAAAATAACATCGCTCTTTGCTACGTAAGAACTGTTTGGAATTAGTGGAAAATACAGGGAACAGTGCAAAACAGTGCCTAAAGAAAGTCCATTTGACAGCAAGACAATAACTCCAAAAATAAATTAAAAGCGAAACAGACTCACTCTAAGCCAAACCCCAAAAAAATGGGCCAAAATCACGAATTAATCCAACGATTTTTTTTAATCCACATGCTTACAGGATATCTGAAATAAGTGTAGAATCAAGGAGATCTTTAATACAAGTTACATCTACTATTGTATCTGTTTCCTTTTTTATTCATCTCAATAGCACTTGCATGACTGGTACAGGAGCCACCATAAGGACACAGTTTGAAACAATGGTGTCTCCGTTTTGCTGCCAAGTCCTTTTGAGCAAGTCACCTGAAGCTAAACGTGGCTAATCACTCTGAACCTGGGTTTTTAGATGTTGGAGCAATGCTCCATTTATTGTTATAAATACCCTTCAACTGTGTCTGATAGAATAATTTGGCTATGTTTCTATTTACTGTTTCTTAGTTGGCATAAACTGGAAACATCAAATTCAGTCAATGTTCATCTCTGTGTGAAACTGCACCCATCACAAAACATGAAGACACGTGAATATAGCTATAACATTATATAATTAGATTGTCCACATGTGTCATCATGAAGCTCCTTGAGGCATCCTTGATAAACATTTGATTGTAAATATCCCATCAAATTTAAATGTTTCCAATTAAAATTCTGACAGATGTGGATCGCTATATGTGATTAGGAAACTGCATTCATCTGTCAGGGTTTCAGTTTTGGTCCAGTTTCATATTTGTCTCTTCTTTTCTTTCACTATTATGATGTATAGTGATAACAACACTTGACTATATACATTATTTACATACTGTCTCAAAGACCCATTATAGCCTCTTGTTTCACCAGTGTAGTCTTTCTTTTTATAGTATTTCTAATGTTAGGTTTCTTCACTCAATAAAACAAACACAAAGCCAAATTAAAAATGCAACTGATTCAAACATTGAGCTTCAGGTAGAGAGAGGATTGTGGCATTCTGGGAAACTCAATAGCTATATAATTACAATGGATTTTCAATACTCCTTTACATCACCATTTCATTTCAGACATTCAGAACATTTCACACATGCAAGTTATCCACATAAAAAGTTAAGTGGAAAATGAGTGAATTTCAAATCCATCATCATCACAATTGACAGGGAAAGACCAACCAGCAGCTGTAAATTGGAAGTTACCAAAGCAACTACTGTGTGTTTGCTCTTTCCAATCAGTGGTAATTTGAGAAATCAATACCCCCTACCACGACCTTACAGAAGTATTGTGTCTTGTCTCTAGATAGGAAATAGCTTTTTCTCTAAGAACACTTCACTCTTTCACCTCATCTTCAAAAGAAGACATTTATTCTGTCCCTGCCTCAGCCTTATCTGCTCCAACAAACCCAAACCTCAAACAGCTAAACGTTTATGGGAAGCCATGAGAATCTCTCTGCATAAACGTTCCCTCAGTGTTTTCCTCCATCTCTGCCTGCTGGCGGCCGAGCGAGCGTCTGAGTAATGTGACAGCTATGGCCCTGTGAGCTCAGTGTTTCCAGCCCTGCGAGCTCCAAGAACAGCTCTGTTGTCATGAACACTGGTAAAACAGTCTTCACCCTCACTAACATGTTAAAGATGGCAATCGCTGTCTATGGGCTGAGATGGTCATGACTGATCTTCTGAAGCGTTGCGTGCCTCTTTGTTTTCTTGCTATAAAATACATTAAACCAGTTTAAACAGGTCTGTCCATCTAACTTTGTATCTCGTCTTTATCAGAATGATGTGCTGGCTAAGTTTAGAAAGATTTGGAGCACTTTTAAGCTGGTAAAGCAGCGAGACAAACTACCTGGGAGGCTGAGTAAATTGAGTTTTATCTGTTTTGGTTTTAGATGTCCATATTGTGGCAGTTTGGACATTAAATATCTAGTGTTTCAACTAATATGCTTACCTAAAAATAAAGTGTGAACATATCTGCTAAAGCAACCATGTAATTTTATCCAGTTCCTGCAAGTGTTTAAGCTGTTTTATCATGACTTGAGTTTCATGGCACTCATATCAGAGCTCTCTGTTGCGCAAGTGCAATGCTGTACCAAGTGAACTACCAAAAAAGAATGTGTCATCAGAGAAACCATATACTGTATACGGAGTTGGTCATGAGATGCAAACATCAAAAATGGGTTCAGAAATCATGAACTATAATAAAAGTGTTTATAGGTAAGAACTGTGCAAACTTTGCAAATATAAGTTTTATAAACTGATAATCTGTAACAATTACTGTCATCATACTTTGTAGAATAAAGGCTGTAGGCATTTTACCAAAACTAGTTTATTTAAGCAACTTCAGCAAAACTCATGTATTGGTGAGTTTTAGAGTTTTGTAAACATGTAAGCAGAGGCACGTTTTTCCTTTGAGCCTATATTGCTTAGATTTCATTACTGTGGGAACCCATAAAAGTAACTTTTTTTTCTGAAAGTTTTATAGTATGTGTGTGCATTAAAGCTGTTCCCTGTAGGGGAAACAGCAGTGTGAACATTCTTCATAATTTCTCCTTTTCTACTTTCTGCAGAAGAAAGACAGTCTAAGTAATTGAGTTAGTGATAACAGATTTTCTATCTTCAGTTTAGCTTTAAATCCATAGAGCAAACAAAGTTCCCTAATCACACACCAGACCTAATTATCTAGCTTAGATCATTAAAGCACATCATGCACCATTACCCACACAGCCAAGGGAGAGAATGTATAAAAGAGCAGCTCAGTCTTTCTCCTGTCATCTTACTTCAGCTCAAAGGTCTCACATGTACCCTTCCCCAATAATTCCTTCCTTCCTAGATTTCACATTTCTAAGATAGCAAGTTTCTCCACCTTGTTCAAAACAAATGCACTGAGCCTACAGGTTTGATCAGTGAGTAAAGGGTGTTTGAGAGAATATCCATCCTCTTTTCCACCCTCTCCACATGCGTACTTCCAAACAAATGACCTTTCCCTATCCAGATGTGTTTCACAGTTGAATGAAGGAGACTGAGGTTGGGGGTGGGGAAAACACTCGTCTGTCTCAACCTTGTTTATTTCCTTCTTTCTCTGTCATTCCTGGGCTAAGCTGAACGTGTACCGTACAATATCTCTTCAGATCTTATTAAGAGTTTCCTAACAGCTTAAACTCTTGAAATGTCAAGCCCTTGGGGGGTAGGTTACCTGTCAGGAAATATTAAGACATTGGCTGCAAACAAAACTGGCTGAACAGACTCAAGTGGACCCAAGCACAACAGTAAAAAAAAAAAATCCTCTCAATCAATTACTCAATCATATGGCTTCGGAAGACTTGGACATGGGTCATATGAACAATTTCGTGATTTTAATCATCATTTGTTGTCATTGTAATTGCATGAGCATCTCCTTTTGTGTTTTATGAGAGAAAAAAAGCCATAAAATTAGATCTGCAAAATGCTGCGGAAATTATCCCTTCAATTTTAAACAAACATTCCATGCAGCCACATTGATCAGGGTAAGCAGTCATGGTGGACTAATGTCAGTTTTTCTGGAGCAAAATATACATTCAACACAATCCCACAAGAGCAATTGTGCTGTACAATAAACTGCTAAAATTATAGATGAAGTGCAATTTCTGCATCATTAACATCACCAACTGGAACGGCAAAAGTTTGTATTTTTGCCATTCATTGCCCCAAAGTTAGGATTGAGCCATTGTTGATGTTGATCTGCTCAAGACGTTTGACGGTGCTTGCAATTTCCAGAGGACAAATTGCTTTCTTATACTTGTTAGGATACAGCAACGTATTTCAGCATTACATACTCCAGCTTCACCCAAGTGAAACTAATTTTACTCCATATTAAATTCAAAAGTCATTAAAAATGTATTATGTTGTTTTTTGAAACCAATTTGGAGAAATGTTGTATTATATAACTTGCTCACCAATGGATTCTCTGCAGTGTTTTAAATAAATAAATAAATCCATCATTAAGATGTTTAAAGTTTAAATTTAAACTGTTGCTAGTATGGTTTCCATAATCCAAAATAACACTTCATTTTCCGGCAAAAAATAAATCCTCTGCTTTCCTCTCACATCAAAATTCAGCCACATATTTGTTTTAAACTGCTCTGGATTGTTTTTGGACTTCTTGATCTGTGCATGTTTCTCTCCTGATTCAGACAGGACATTTTTTTTCTCTGAAGAAAACGAAATTTTGAACAGAAGACTCATATTTTAGCATTAAATAAGCAATGTTAATGATAGATTTGTTTCTTACAAGCACACAAATGTTGGCTTCACAAGATGACTGGAGTGGTGTGGATTATTGTGATGTTTTTTATCAGCTGTTCGGACTCTCATTCTACTTTTCTCCAAATCTGATGAAGAAATAAACTCATTCTCTTAATACACTGAAGTAATTTTTTAGCACAATTTAATTTTGGGGTGAACAATCCCTTTCTGAAAATGTTTGCACAAACTAATAAACTTAGAAATAGATAAATATGCATGCAGGTAAGTATAAACAAACTAATCCCTGTAATTGAATCTACCAAAATCTCTCTTGGGGTCTTTTTCCTATTTGGGTGATGTATAAATAATTGATAAAAGGTGTTTTTTAAAAGTCGTTTTACATTTTGAAGAAGTATGAAGTATTTAATCCAAAGCAAGAATAGTCTGTAATTATCAGGAGCTTTATAGAAACAATGAAATCTGTGGTTTGTCCTCTTTTGCAGAGCTAAGTAAACAAGAATGTAGTTGTTTCCAGAGCTAGGATTTACTTGCACACAAACAAGCTCAAATGCACATTCATCATCTATTTGTTGACATCAGAACGGCATTTCCAACACTATAAACTCACAACTTGTCAAAATAACTGTGTTCTAGATGATTATTAACATACCCAAATCTTTTGTCTGCTCAAAGCACTTTAACTTCTGAGCTTCAGTACAGATCATGTAAAAAATAATGTGCAACAGACAGAAAGCAAAGCCTTCAAAGAGATGTGAAGTCTTAAAGAAGCAGCAACCCATAATGCATTTATGTCCAAAGACCACCTTCCTTTCCAGTACAAATACACAGGTCATGATGGAGAAGGCCTGTTGGACTGCAGATGTAAGCAGCCACTCATGATAGAGTCTAAACAAACAATCTCCTTCATTAAAGGAGGACTAGACCTCATTAAAAAGACTAGTTAATGATAATGCCTCTTCTGCAAAAAGCAAGAACTTGTAGGCTCACAACTTTACGCGTCTCCGAATGGTCGATAACATGCATATTGTCTGGTGCAAGATCAGGGCACACGATGTGAAAACAGATGTGGAAAAAGTTGCATGTGTCACGTTGTATTCTGGGCATGTGCGCTGCGATGGTTCATCCACAGATTACCAATGTATCTGCACTCCTGCGCTGGTTACGCGATGCGTGCGCTGGCTACTTCAACCTAAACCGTTATCTAATCTATTATGAGACCTGCCGTCTACCTTTATTCTTACTGGTAACATTCGTTTCGGATAGCAAAGGAAACTCTGATTTAACGCAGTCTATTAATACGGCGCAGCATTTGAGACACCTCATATTAATATGCTGTCTAAATGCACGGCAACAGTTGAATTGTGGGTGTTGAATGATGATACATATGCCAGATACACTCACCATCGATTGCCCTTGCTGGAAGAACCACCTCCAAACTATGCAAAAAACCCAAAAAGGACAATCCGACAAGCAGCTTGCCAGCTGTGAAGCGCAACATTATATTTCAACAGAAAAAAAAAGGCCGGGAACAAAAGAGCTAAATAAAATGCAAAAGCAAGGTCCGATGATCCAGTAAAGCTGCAGTCTGATCACGGCTGATGCTCCTTTCCAAATGCGCACACTGGCGCAAAAGGCTTCTTCTGGCACGCGCGAGTCACGTATTCCTTGAATGCATGGCACAACCTATGGATGTTATAAGTCTGATACACGGCATCACCATGGAGACACTGCGCTCAAACCATTCCTTTGTTGAGGATGACAGCCAGCGCTCCGCTCCGTGCCTTTGAATGTGAGCCGATTCTCTCTGTTGCTGCTGGTAACACAGATTGGGCGAAATGTGTGGTCCAATCCTGAACAAGTGATGTTCGGACTCGTGAACCGGTTCACCTTTGCATCAACCGGTTCGTGAGTCGGACATAGTTCGGTTCAAGGAACTCAGATTCTCGTGTGATTTGATAGCTGCACGGAAACATCAAATCCTTTAATATCATGTTATATTCACAATTTATTAAAATAAATAAATAATATCGTTTCGTTTTATTGCATTTTAGTGCATTTTAATAGGAATGGTTGTTGCTATTTCAATAAAATAAAAGTAATACTAGCGCCAAGCTCATATTTAATAAACAGATTTTTTTATCAACATGTTGGAATTTCACGTGTGGACGTAAAAGAAGCGAGGAACTGGACAAATGAAGCAAAGTGTTCGAAAGAACCGATTCCTGAGAATGAATCGGACCCATCATGAGCTCGACTGGCCGCTGTGTGACGTCAGGAGAAGAGCTCCATCCCCTTGTTAATCGATTTATAAGCGCGGAGCATCGTAATTGGCTGGTCTAACGTCGACAAAGGGTCTCATCCAATCAGCCCCGCTTACGATGATTCGACGCCGCGATATATGACACCTTTAACTGCATCATAAAGATTAGAGATGTATTATTGCGAAACTGACTACTTTGAGAGTTTGTACGACGCCACTGAAGCTCACGTCTATTTTACAAACATAAACAGCACTGAAATTACTTATTTTGAGCAAAGGAATATTTGTGGCAGCCTACTTGAACTTGAATGGAATTTTACATTTAATGAAGCTACACTTTAACGATGGATCTGTTTTGTTGTTTAACAAGAAGATACTGATATTAAAGACAAGGTTCTCTTTTTCTAATCATCTCGCACAGAAACTGTTCTCTTGTTTTTACATAAAAAGAAAGAAATGAATAATTAAAAATAAATACACTAAAATACTATATAGCATCATTTTTTTCACATATGTTCTGATCACTGTAAGAGCGGTCTAGTAGTCAAGAATAATATATCAATAAAAGAAGATATGAGACATATTTAAGCTGTTTATTGTTTCTCCCAAGTTATAACGGGAAAAGACAAAACCAGGGTATGTTTAGCCTACAGTAAGACACAAATAAACACCAGATAAACATGTGCATGGATTGAGAAATGGTCCTTATTTTGCTAAGGGCTCAAAACCAGAGAACACTTTGAATGACTTCCAAACAACAACAACAAAAAAAAAGGAAACACTTAGCTGGCAACATTTGGGCCAATTATTGCTTTTCTCCATAAGGGCAGAAGTGCTTACCATGCACTCGGAGCTCAGCTCAAATCCTGTTGTGTAACTAAATGAGTTTATCCCACAATCTCACTGTGACCAACGGCAGCAAATAGCAACTTTACATCTGCCACACCAACAAACAGTCAAAATTAAAAAACAATGCTGAAGGAAAAAAACAGGGGGGAAAGGCATTCTACACACTCTTAAGAAAAGACTATAAAAACGGAGCACAATGTGTTAATATGAAGGATTTAATATTAACACATTGTAAAAAGAAATGTCCAATTTAACAAATACATTTGTTAAAACAAATTACATTTAGAATCCAAAAACATTATATTGTAGTTTCAGTATTACAGATGTATATGTTTATATTAAGGTCATAACATTAAATATTCTTATAGGAAAATCACATGTAAATAACATTCTTTAAATCTTTGGGTTGCGTGTTTGGGTGTCCTCTACTCGGGAGCCTTGGAATTCCTTAATATGGCATTTTATGTTTATTTCCCCCATAAAGTGCATGCATCAATTTAGAACAAACATTAATAATGAGCAGTCACACAGGCATGTGATGTGCTATGAATTCCAACAAACGTGAAATGCTTTCAGTGGTTTATTTAATTAAATTTATTTGTAGAGAACAATGCTGCATATAATTTTAGTGGGCTTTCACAGCAAAATCTGATCAAAAACAGATTTTTTTTATAAGACCAATACTGTGCAATAATGTGGCAATGTCAGTTTATTATAACACAGTTAAAGGCTGCAATGAAAAAAAAAAACTTCATAAAATGGGATTTCAAATATTAACAGTCCATTCAAAACACAATATACATGTAAAAAAAAATATATTTCAAATGATGAAAAATAGAAAAATAAATACGTGCAAACTATTATTATTATTATTATTACTATTATTATTAAGATGTCTTGGGCTTTACTGTATGTAAACATGAAAGGAAAGGAAATTTAACCATAGCCATAAATGGCAGCTACAAAATGATTTGAAAGGTTTTCCAGTGTGCAGATCTCTAATGGAAAGGAACAAATTTGTTCTTTGAAGCACAAAAAACCTTTGTACCTTTCTTTCTTTGAGTGCAGAAGTCAGATTACATAAGAACCAACAACATTAAACCATAACAAATTTTTTGAAGCGCATCAGTGAAAATGATATGTAGCACAGTATGAGCTTTCTGCATTCATTTCTGCACAGTAAAGATACCATGCTCTGTCCTTACTGTGCCCTGCTCATGACCAGACCACCGAGTAATGCTTCATCAAAAACTGGAGAATGAGAAATCATCAGACCACTTCAGTATAATCTGACATAAAAAAACAACCACTTTGAACCATGCAGGGTGTAATGTTACAACTTTGGACGTTTCCACATTATTCCATATGACTGACCTCTTTATTTATTAATTTGTTCATTCATATAACCATCGGTGTGAGTGTGCTTCATACAGTGTAACTGAAATACAGTCAGTGGGGTTTTTCACTCTTCGTTTCTGTCATCACAACATTCCAGACATTCATCCTGAAACCTCCTATAATAAATGGCAGTGTTGAAGGAGGGAATGAAAAATATTAAGCAAATTTGCACTCTGGCATCAATACTGAACAAGACAAAAAAACCTGGCATACTGTCTAATGAATGTATTTTATAGTACATGTGACTTACAGTACCTTTTTAAAAGTGTCATGCTATTGTCATCTGAATCAGCAGACTCTCTGAAGTTGACATACAACATGTACTCAAAACATTCACTTAAATGCTAACAATATAGTGAAGACCATAAGACTATATTTGATCACCTTGTACATTCAATAATACAATAAATATCAAATTTACACTAGCCTTTGCTGAATCTCAATCCAGTGAAAACATTTATATCCATTCCTTAATGGCCTAATAAAATTTGTTTTTAGGAAAAAAATAATCAGTTGAGTCATGCCATGGTACAGGTATAGCACTGAAAAAAAAGCTGTGTTATGAGTACATTGTGTTCTATCGCCCTTATTTGAATACAAACTGTGAGATGTTTCAAGCATAGGAAAATGCACAATGCAAACTCCCTAGGAGTTGTTGTTTTTGGAAAGTGCTACCTGTCTCCCTGAGCTGGGCTTTTGTAAATTCTTGTCAAAACAGGATAAAGGGTCGACAAGATCAACAAAAAGTTTCTTTGAAGTCTGTTCAACGTTAATGACCCTTTAAAAAAATATAAAATAAACTATTGTAATTGTTGCAGGCCTGTGTTAGGTGATCTTCATCTATTATACAGCAATGGAATAAATAACTATATAAAGGTAGATGGGTTTAATACTTAAGCGTTATATAACTGTATGAACCTCTGAAATTTATCTTATTGTTTTTGTGTGAAACTTATAGAATATGACACTGCCGCCCAGTGGATAGAGGAGGTAAAGCCAAGCTGCAGGAAAGCAACGGAGCCTGTTCACCAGACTAGTGCCAAGAACCAACTTTTTAAAATTTATTGTAGTGGTTTCATTTTTGCATAGCATCAGCCTACAGAAAGACGATCTTTCAGCAAACAGTCGCACCTGTTTTGCATTAGCCTCATTGACTGCAGCAGAGAGTAGCTAGACTATTAAAGACTATCCAAGGCTTTGAGGGTCAGACATCTGACTGATAAGCAAGTGATCAAATACTTATTTGACACAGTAATTCCAAAATGAATTGTTAAAAAAAAACAAAAAAAACATACATGTGATTTCCGGATTTTTATTTTTAGATTCTGTCTCTCACAGTGGAAATGCACCTATGCTGAAAATGTAGACCCCTCCATGATTTCTAAGTAAGAG